>PVIU01016727.1:0-44134 GCA_004026605.1 Ondatra zibethicus | reverse complement strand
GTTTTTCTGTGTGTGTGTGTGTGTGTGTGTGTGTGTGTGTGTGTGTGTGTGTGTGTGTGTGTGTGTGTGTGTGTGTGTGTGTGTGTGTGTGTGTGTGTGTGTGTGTGTGTGTGTGTGTTGCTGGGATCAAATTCAATGCCTTATAAACAAATACTCTACTACTGAAACACCTTACCATCCCTGGTCCTGATATTTTAAATACTATCTCCTGCTACTGACCTATCTTAGTTGTCAAAGAGTGTCAAACATAAGAAAAAAAATTGTACTAAAAGATAAAAAGGTATACCTACACAAAATTCTAATGATCTTTCCTGGTAATAGTGGAAATTTAAGCTGGGTGTGCTGTCTCATATATATACAGCTGCAGAACATGGGAGGCTGAGATAAGATAACTTTTAATCCTAGAACACCTTGAATTGCTTAGTGAAACTGTCAAGAAACACATAATAAATAATTTTGAGAATATATATAAAATTTACATAAATATTCCTCTGAGAAACATTATATGATTCTTTTAACTACTCCACTCTTTTAGTGCATATTAATTTTATGAACGATGTATTTCACATTACATTTTTATATGTGTATGTATATATGTATACATTTTTATATAAGTGTACATATGTATATATTCATACATATATACATACATACATACATACACACAGAAGATGTTTCATTGGATTCACCAACTTAAGCACACTTATTTAACCCTTCCCTTACACTGGTCTTCTTCCTATCTCTAATAGTGTTTATTCTTTCTTTTTTTCTTTCTTTTTTTTTTTTTTTGGCTTTCCGAGACAGGTTTCTCTATAGCTTTAGAGCCTGTCCTAGAACTAGCTCTTGTAGACCAGGCTGGCCTCGAACTCACAGAGATCCACCTGCCTCTGCCTCCAGAGTGCTGGGATTAAAGGCATGCGCCACCACCACCACCCGGCTTAGTGTTTACTCTTTCATGAGGAAAAAATATGATATAATTGCATTTTTTGAGTCTGGCTTATTTCACTTAACATATGATCTCGAGTTCTATTTTCCTGCTAATGACATTATCTCCATTCTTTTTTATTTACTTTCATTTTAAGTTGTGTATGTGTGGGGAAAGTATGTGCGCTTGAATGCAAGTGCCTGCAGGAGCTGTAGGGTTGGTGTCCTCTGTAGCTAGTGACAGGCGGTTGTAAGCTGCCAGACATGGTTGCTGGGAATTAAACCCAGGAGATCTAAAAGAAACAGTGCCTATTTGTAACAGAACCACCTTTTCAGTGTCAATTTCATTCTTCTTAATGTCTGAATAATACTCCAATGGATAAAGACAATGTGGCATTAATAGCAAATGGAGTGTTATTCATCTCCTTACTTTTGTCAAATATACATTCCACTGGCGGTATTCTCTTGATAAAATCCTTCTGGGCTGAGCTATAATATATTTAAGACACTTCACACATTGGTCAAAAACAATTACTTCTAAGTACTGGTTCTCAAATATTTACTTTTGTATTTACTATATGGAAGAGATTTTTATGTTTATAACAATTTCTTTTCACCACAGGAACAAAATTCATTCATGTTGAATCATTTTAATTTCCTGATTAATATCCAAACAACAAGAAGCAAACCTCACATTACCCAGCCTGGAATAATGTTCTGAGGAATACAGTCCTGAATGTTTTTGAGTAAGATTTACATAGAGTGGAGATGGGGAACCTAAGGAAAATTCTGTTACAAATGTAGCTGATTGCTAAACAGTGCTATAAAAAAAGTTGGATAAATTACTTATGAAATAGAATATATAAGCAGAAATCATTGTACACCCCTGTTAGACTATGTTCAACATATTAAAGATGGCAAGCATAGTTTGCAATGTAGTAAAAATAAATTACTTGAACAGTGTTAATAGTATTTTAAAGTAGTATAACTATTAGAAAACAGTAGGAGAGGTTCTTCAGAAAATTGAAAACATGACAATGATATCACCCAGGAATCACAATATCTGTAGATATATGAATTGCTTCCATTACTTGACTATTGTAAATAATGTTGCATTGAGTATAGGTATGCTAATAGTTCAAGATAGTTCTTTAATTCTTGTAAAGATATAACTGAGAGCAAGTCACCAATAATCCAGTATTAACAAATGCAGATGTTTTGTTGTCAATAAAGCAATCCCTTTTCTTGATTTAGACCAAGTGCAAAGTGATAATCTCGTGAAGGATTCCACCCCACCCTCCCAGAACTCATTATATTTCCATTCCTCAACACTCATGGAGAGAAACCAGGAACCCAAGGACCTCTCATATTCTGCCTTCTTCCAAGGCCATTGTGGTTTAATCATAGATCTATAGTTTCATGAAGGCTTAATAATATTTTGCTAAATCACCTGTAATGTGTTTTAATTGATATGCAATATGACATGTATGTGTTTATATTGAGAAATGATATAGCTTTAAATACTTAATTTCTATAGATTTCCTTAGATCAGTCTTGTTCACTCGCAAGTGAAAACCCATCAAATATATGGGTTAGTCTTTCTACATGTGGGAAATAATTTAGTACCCTACCATCCTAAATTTGAAGTCCTGTGCAAAAGTTACTGAGTACTAGTGAATAAGTTAAAATGGCTACTGAGCTCACAGTGATTTTCTGTTTATGGTGAAAAGCTCATAATATAGGAGATATTTGAGATTATTTGTCCTGTAAGCAAACAAAAGCTATATACATACACATATTTAGTTTTACTAGCTAATATGATCATATATAGGGTAAGTTATACTTATGTTCAAAGTAAGTGGGTTTTATTTGGACTCTAGACTGAGATCTAGGGAGCCTGAATAGGCCCGACCTAGAGTCTCTGAATGTGGGTTACATCTGTGTAGCTTGGTCTATTTGTGGAGCCCCTAGCAGTGGGACCAGGACCTGTCCATGGCACATGAGCTGACTTTTTGGAACCCGTTCCCTATGGGATGCCTCTCTAAACTTTGATGTGGGGGAGGGGGACAGGGAGAGCTTGGTCTTGCATTCATTATGTTTTAAATACTGAATAGAAAGTGTTCAGCAGATAATGGTAGATTATCTGCACCTGCAAATCAATAATGATTTTTTAAAATACAGTTTTAAATGCAATTCTAAAATATTAGAATTGGTTTATAAGAAATTCAAAATAGACTTGAATGTTTAGGCCAGACTCACAGGTGTTAAGTTCTAGACCTCTGTGACAGCAGAGTCCTGAATGTTGGTGAAAGGCTTACGTTTTGGTTGCATCATTACCAGCCTTTGTGAGAACCTGGTCCACCAACCTGCTTTCCCTGAGCCTATGCAGATCTCCCAAGCTTTTAGATTTGAAGGCAATGAAAATTATTGTCAGCCTTTACTGTTCCCATTACCTATCATTAACTTTAGACAACAGAGCTGTCCCAACATTAGTGCTCTCAAGAAATGCTTAACCAGTTTAGGAATGGAGAAAAGACATTCATCCCAGTGTGACGGATACATGGTTGAGCTGCATCACTGCCAGCTATGACATGCTCCTAGGTAACCCCCAGAAACATCCAAATCTTGGTGGTTGAGAGATTCGGATTTGACTCACAATAGAGACAGACTGATCAATCTTGCAAAGCACCACATGTAACAAGAGTTTATTGTTTAATGGTTGTTAACTAAGTTCGCTCAGAACTTTTCTTCGAAAGACAAGAAAACACTGAGAAGATTCTAATAGTACCCATTACTGGTCAGGTGGTTTCAGGTGAAGCCTCTGAGATATCTCTGGTCCGGATGGAGGCATGCACCCTATTCTATTGGATTTCAGTCCAGCATCATTCATGGCTTAGGGTAGGCCATAGTTTTAGTAGTCCATACCAGTGTGGGTGTGGATTATACCTCAGTGCTCTGTTGGTCTTGCTTACCTCTAGACTCAAAGTATAACATAGATTAGGCTTTGTTGGCCATAGGCATGACAAAAGAGCCTGTGATGGTTAGTTTATTTAAATCTATGCTGGATCCCTCAGTAGCAGGCTAGTGACTGGACAGGTATTGAGTCAAGTTCAACCCCAGAAAACACTACCATTTTTATTCATCCCACCTTCTCATGACATACAAGTCATTAACTGGATTTTGAACATGCTTAGGCTTGAATACAAAAATAAGATTTTAAAAAACTTGGCTATAAATTAACTAATTTGGAGATTGAGAAAGACTGCTTCTTTGTTGCAAGGGTTGCAAAAATAGATATTATCTAAATAGTTTGGATATTATGTGTTATAACTAATAGAAAGTATGTGAAATCTGTTAATTTTATTTTTTATCATCTTACCCATGGATGATTTTTATGTTATCTGTATGGGATACATTTTAATAAGGAGAAAATATTAGATAAAGTTCTTATAAAGAATTTGTAACACAAAGAGAAAATGCAAATTCATGAAAGAGAAAAATCATAAGGACATACTGATTAAGTGTAAGATGAGTTAGCAGACAGAGATAGAAGAAGCATTTGCAAGTCCTCAGTCTTTCAACTAAATTGAAAAAAAAATAAAAGTTTCTCTGTATGTTTACTGAAAGCTATAGTTATAGCAACAGTTTAGGGTAAATGTGTTTCCTAAGAATGAATCCCACTATACTCATCTGTGTTTTACAATCTTTTATTTCTTTTTTCTTTTACTTTTTAAAAATAAGAAAACAAACTATCTTTTTTCATTTTACATACCAGTCCCAGTTCCCACAACCTCCCCTCCTCCCATTCTCTCCACTTTCCTCTCAGCCCTCAGAGAGGGTAAGGCACATTGCTTTGGGGAAGGTTCAAGGCACTTCCTACTATATCTAGGCTGAGCAAGGTATACATCCAAAAAGAATGGGTTCCAAAATGCCATAAAAGCAGTAGGGATAAATCCCAGTGCTACTGTCAGTGGCCCCACAGATGCACAGCCATTCAACTGTCACCCACAGTCAGAGGGTATAGTTTGGTCCTATGCTGGTTACTTCCCTGTCAGGCTGGAGTTGGTGAACTCCTATTAGCGCAGGTAAACTACTTAAGTGGGTGTTCTCATCATGGTCTTGACTTCTTTGCTCATATTCTCATTCTTCCCAGTCTTCATCTGGACTTTGGGAGCTCATCCCAGTGTTTTGCTGCAGGTCTCTGCCTCTGTTTCCCTCAGTTTCTGGATGGAGGGTCCATGGTGACATTTAAGTTATTCATCAATCTGAATACAGGGAAAGGCCAGTTCGGACACCCTTTTCTCTATTACTTAGGATTTTAGCTGGGGTCATCCTTGTGGATTCCTGGTAATTTCTCTTGTGCCAGGTTTTTTGCTAGCCCCATAATGGCTCCCTCAATCAAAATATCTCTTTCCTTGCTTCCATTTCTGTCCTTCGTCCGTCTTGACTATCCCATTCCCTCAAGTTCTCCTCCCTCCTCCCCTTCTCCTCATCTCTTCCCCTTCTGCCACTCCCATGCTTCCAATTTTGTCAGGTGATCTTGCCTATTTCCCCTTTCCAGGTGGATCTATGTATGTTTTTCTTAGGGTTCACCTTGTTACTTAGCTTCTCTAGAGTCATGGACTATAGACTCATTATCCTTTGTTTTATACCTAGTAAGCACTTAGGAGTGAGTATATACCATGTTCATCTTTCTGGGTCTGGGTTACCTCACTCAGGATGATTTTCTCTAGCTCCATCCATTTGCATGTTAATTTCAAGATGTCATTGTTTTTTACAACTGAGTAGTACTCCATTGTGTAAATATATCACGTTTTCTTTATCCATTCTTCAATTGAGTGGCATTCAGGTTGTTTCCAGTTTTTGGCTACTACAAATAATTCTTCAATGAACATAGTTGAACAAATGTCCTTATAGTATGATTGAAAATCCTTTGGGTATATACCCAAGAGTGGTATTGCTGGGTCTTGAGGTAGGTTGATTCCCAATTTTCTGAGAAACAGCCATCCTAATTTCCAGAGTGGTTGTACAAGTCTGCATTCCCACCAGCAATAGAGGAGTGTTTCCCTTACTCCACAGTCTCTCCAGCATAAGCGATCATTTGTGGTTTTGATCTTAGCCATTCTGACTAGTGTAAATCTCAGAGTCATTTTGATTTGCATTTCCCTTAAGTGTCTTTTGGCTATTTGAAATTCATCTGTTGAGAATTCTCTGTTTAGATCTATACCCCATTTTTAAATTTTATTATTTAGAATTTTGATGTCTAATTTCTTGACTTCTTCATTTATTTTAGATATCAGTCCTTTATCTGATGTGAGGCTGGTGAAGATCTTTGCTTATTCAGTAGTCTGACTTTTTCACTTATTGACTGTGTCCTTTGCTTTCACAAGCTTCTCAGTTTCAGGAGGTCCCGTTTATTTTTCATTGCTCTCAGTGTCTGTGCTACTGGTGTTATATTTAGGAAATGGTCTCCTGTGCTCATGTATTGAAGTCTACTTCCCACTTTCTGTTCTATCAGGTTCAGTGTGGTAGGATTTTGTCTTAATCCATTTGGTCTTAAATTTTGTACATGGTGATATAGACATGGATCTATTTGCCTTCTTCTACATATTGATACCCAGTTATGCCAGCACCATTTGTTGAAGATGCTTTCTTTTTTCTATTGTATAATTTTAGCTTCTTTGTCAAAAAACAGGTGTTCATAGGTGTGTGGATTAATATCTGGGTCTTTGATTTTACTCCATTGGTCAACCTCCTTGTTTTTATGACAATACCCAGCTGTTTTCATTACTGTAGCTTTATAATAGAGTTTTATGTCAGGAATGATGATGCCTCTGAAAGTTCCTTTATTATACAGGGTTCTTCTTTTGGCTACCCCTGAGTTTTCTGTTTTTCCATATGAAGTTGATTATTGTTCTTTCAAGGCTTGTGAAGAATTGTATTGGGATTTTTGTGGGGATTGCATTGAATCTATAGATTGCTTTTGATAGGATTACCATTTTTCTTATGTTGATTTTACTTATTCAAGAACATGGGAAATCTTTCCATTTTCTGATAGCTTCTTCAATTTCTTCCTTTAAAGACTCAAAGTTTTGGTTTAACAGCTCTTTCACTTCACTAGCTATTGTGAAGGGTGATGTTTCTCTGATTTCTTTCTCAGCTTCTTTATCATTTGTATATAGGACAGCTACTGATTTTTTTGAGTTGGTTTTGTATACTGCCACAGTACTAAAGGTATTCATCAGCTGTAGGTGTTTCCCGGTAGAGTTTTTGGGATCACTTATTTATACTCCCATATCATCTAAAAAGAGCAAAAGTTTGACTTCTTCCTTTCCAATTTGAATCCCCTTGATCTCCTTTTTTTTTTGTCTTAATGCTCTAGCCATAACTTTAAGAACTATGTTGAATGGTTATGGAGAGAGTTCTCTCTTGATCTGCTCTCTTGGCCTGCTCTCTTGATCATGCTCTCTTGGTTCACTCTGTTGGACTATTCTGTACAGTCACAGCCTGTCCTTCAGGGTTTCTCTCTTGGATCTCTGTGTAGTTGCAGCTTGTGTTTCAAAGTGTCTCTGATGTTGACAGGGATAGGAGGGTTTCAGGGCAGAATGGGACTTGAAGCTTGCAGGGTCCAATCAATGGGGTAAGGGTATTGGAGCAGTCTGCCTGTAGAAAGCTTGCCTGTTTGCTGGCTAGAGAAACTGAGGCAGGTGGGGGAGGGGCCTCAGTTTTTACTTCAGTATGGAGGACCTAGACAGTGGGGTGCCCTGCTGGGTGGGTGGTCACTCACCTCTTGGTCCTCTCTGTGAATTTTCGCATTTTACCTTCTTAATGACTAGGAAATTAATTACTGCAACTCATTATCAGTTAACTGCCTGGATGTGTTTGATTTCTTCTTGATTTGATATGCAGCACAAGTGAATCGCATTGTGAAAAAGAGTCCTGTGCATAGGAATCATGCAATTCCATTGTAGTGTGATGCTGACCTACCCTGAGTCCACCACTGTGCTTCTTTGTGGAAAAGAAAACCTGATACTATAAAATGCTTGAGTAATTCAGGTAAAGATAGGAGATTCATGCAGGATAGTCAGGAATTATTAAATCTCTGAGACGCTGCTTACCCTCAATTAATAATCAGGCTCTTTTCTTTTCCATATTGCTAAGGAACTACAGACGGCAGCAGGCTGGATTTTTTCCTGCAGATATTGTCTCTGAGGCACAAAGCAGAAGGGGAAACTGTGGCTTTGTTCACCAAGCTCAAGACCCCATTTCATTTGTATAAATACTGAAGCCGCAAGCTAAGTTATAAAATACTGCTACTTAAAGTTTCACCAGTGATTCACAAATGCCTGCTTAACGGCTTTTCTTGCCAAACTTGGCCACTTTTCATATCTCAGAAGGAATAGATAGACAAGTTGAATTTCCTTTCTCTTACTAACAACAGAGGATGAAAATGTAAGGAGAATTTTGAAATGTTTTGATTTGGCAAGAATCAAGAAAAGCTGGTAGGTGCTCTGCATATACAAAAGGGATATTTTGCTAGCAAGGCCCAAATCTTCCTGTAATTTTCTGCAGCAAAAGAATTGTATAAGCTTGAAAAATGAAAGCCAGCTTATTTACAAATACCTGTTAATACCGTTTCAACTAAATCCTGAGCCAGAAATAGGAACAGGGCTGAAATACAGAGCTCAGCAGGAAACCACTTGTCTAGCATGTGCATTGCTCTGGACTTGATATGCAATATTTTTAATAAAGCCTTCTTCATCAAACAGTAGTTCACCTCATTTGTACGTTATTAAAAGGATGCCTCAAAAACTTTCCATAGGGGCACAACCCTAAAAGATAGTGACTTGTTGTGGCATTTTTCGCCTAAGAGGAAAAAATATCGAATCAGATTTGCTTGATGAAATGATTTTAAAGAGTACATATTTCTATTTTCCATGGGAGTGAAGGAAACAGGTACATTATATCCTGCAAATTAGGCTGTTGGGGGTCCTGCTCATATGTCTTCCCCTACCCTCAAGTGCCACACAGAGACACTTAGAAGCATTCCTGTCCATGAAACTGGCCAGACAAATCAAAGATATGCCCCAAACAGCTTTCACACAGAGTGTAGGTCCTAAATGTAAGTGAATCATCCCTCAGTGGAGCAATTTTGAAATACTTTCTATGCATTCAGTCCAAACTTTCAAAGAAAAATTGATCATCAGCCTCTCACTCAGTATTATTTTCTCACTATTCTTTCTGCCACAGCCTCACATTGGTTTCTAAGAATGCTTCCCAGTGGGTGGCTTATATTTCAACCATTGAATCAGATGTGACATCGCTGGATCAACCTAGCCCATACCAATACTCATAGACAAAAATCTCATGGAGAGCCATGTTTACCACCCCAACGCTGAGAAGCAGTTGGCCCATGCTGCTACCAAGTAACTTGCAGCACGCTGCCCGCAAACCCCATTGAAATGCTCGGTCTCCTGAAAGAGCCAGAGCTATTCATGCCACAGACCAGGAAGCTGTCTCTCAAAGAAACTATGCAGTTTTTGCTGTTAATGCTGAGTCAGGAAGCCTTCTCTTAAAGGAGCCACACCTCTGCTCACTGCCAGCAAGCAGAGCCTATCTGAAAGGCTAACAAGAAGCTCCAATTGAATCCCACTTTTGTGGGTCTAAAAACCTATTTTTTTTTCTTTTTAGTTTTCTTAGGCTTTTTGTGGAGATTCTTGCCCCAGGTTGGCGTCATCTGTAGACAGAAACTGATCATTCATTTCCCAGCTGCCAAGATCCAAATAATTACACAAAGCTATATTAATTACAACACTGTCTGGCCAATGGCCTATGTGTATTCCTAGCTAGTTCTTACATCTGAAATTAACCCATTTCTATTAATCTATGTATCACCATGAGGTTGTGGTTTACTGATGAGATTCCAGCATCCTTCTCCTTTGGCAGCCTGATTTTGCCTTCTTTCTCCCTGCACTCAGTTTAGTTTTCCCACCTAGTTCTATTCTGCCCTGCCATAGGCCAAATAAGCTTCTTTATTAACCAATGGTAATAAAACATATTCACAACATAACAGAGGGAAGTCCCACATCAACTCACTATTGTGTGTTTTGTTTGTCTTTTAATAGTGTGTATCCATCTGATCAACACAAATGCTTTTAATATTCAGCAATGTGTATTGACTGAGTTAACAGCTGCTTTCTCTCTCTAAATAATCATTTATTCCCTGAATTAACACAGTCTGCTTATCTATTTTCCTTTTAATGTATTTTGTTTTTTTTTCGATATTGGACTTCTATAAATAAAGCTTGTGTTAATATTCTTGTGGAGTTAATTTTGGATATTCAGGTTTTTATATTTAAGGATATTACCTAGCCGTGAAAATTCATGTTGTTATAAGAAATTGTCAAACACTGTTTCAACAAATATATTTTATGACTTACATTGCCTCCAGTCATGTATAAATATTTTCAAACACTCCAAAATGTTCCCTGCCTTTGATAATGTCTTTAACTAGAGTTTAGTGTGTATGTGTGTGTGTGTGTGTGTGTAATGTATACATATGTGTGTATATAGATAAGTCTGAGTCTGATTTAGAAGGAGTGTGTTCTTCCTCTTGAAATATTTCTTAAGTATCTCTTCTTCCTTTTTAGTAGAGTTGAACCCACTATCAGAGCGCAGTATACAGTTCTTCACTACTGTCCCACCTCCAAATATCATTGCATTATTGATTAGGTTTCAATATATTCTAAGAGGGATTAAACAATCAATCAGTCCACAGCTCATTCCACTTCACTTTGAATCTTCTGTCTTTTGACTTCCTAAGTAAACTCAAAATGGCCAGCTCATATAGTTCAGACTTAGCTATTTAAAATAGCATTTTTGTTAAATCTAAATAGTAATTTAGAAAGAAATAATCTAAGTTCTGAGCTTTCCACATGATAGATTGCAAACTATTTTACATTTTATTTAATCTCTGCATGATTTTGTCATTTTTATGATCTGATAAACATACACACACATATTTGTGAGAATATATATATATATATATATCACTGTTTGACATTATGGTGTTATTCCAAAATTTTTATTTTTATTTTTCTACTTCAGCATCCAACCAACATTCCACTCCTGACACATAGAAATGCAATTTTTATCTTATTTCTGCACCTGACCCTTTACTATATAGTGTTGTCCATCGTTACTTGTTAATTTTTCAAGCAGTTTCTACATACAAAATGTCATGTACAAGTAGAGTTTGGGTTTCTTTTATAATAATTTTTATATTTTCACTGTGTTTCTGCAAATAGTATTAATTTCCATGGAAAATATCAAAAAAACAGTGAGATCTGATACTATCTTTTTATTAAAGTCTGTTCTTGCTTAGCTTAAGTAAGATATCATTTGTTATTTTTCAGGAGACATTCTTTATCAGATTAAGGATTTTTTTCCCCTTTGTTGAGTTGAGGGTTTTTTGTTTGTTTGCTTGTTTGATGAATGATTGTTTAACTTTGTGAAATGTGTTTTCTGAGTCTACTGAGATCATTTTCTGTTAAAATGATATACTCCATCGATTATTTTAAGTGTGAAAACAACTATACTTTAGTGGGATAAAACCTACCTTTTAAGATGTATTATTCTTCCACGTTTTAAGATTGAATAAGCAAATGTTTTGTTTAGACTGTTGGTATCTCTAACTGAAAGTGAACTGTTTTCACAATTTGCTTTTCTTATAAATATAAATCTTTAAAGAAAAACAAGATTAAGCTGACTACAGCAGGAAATGGAAATTATTCTTTTCTTCCATTGTTGACCAAGGTTTCTGTCCCACCCAGTCGTGCAGTCATTCCCAAAGAAATACACAGAGGTCTACATTAATCATAAACTGGTTAGCCTATTAGCTCAAGCTTCTTATTAATTAATTCTTACATCTTAAATTAGCTCATTTTTCTTGTCTATGTTAGCCATGTGGCTTGGTATCTTTTATCAACAAGGCATTGTCATCTTGCTTCCTCTGTGTCTGGGTGACAACTGCAGACTGAATTTTTCCTCTTCCCTGTTCTCATTGCCCTGCCTCTACTTCCTGCCTGGTCACCCTGCCTATACTTCCTGACTGACTACTGGCCAGTCAACATTTTATTAAACAAATTCAAGAAACAAATCTTTACAGGGTAAAGCCATTGTCCCATAGCACTCCACATTTAATTATTTTTATAAAATTGATTTTATTGACATGGAATTACCTGCTAAGCTTTCAAAAGAGAAGATTTAATCTAATCTTAATCTAATTTAATATTTATTATTAAGTCAGTCACCAACCAATAGATTTATATAACTATAGATGTGATATCTATATTTCTGAGCCCTTATTGTCTTATGCACAATAATCCCTAGCAAGGTAATTTAAATTTTGTTGTAGTTTATTTTTATGGTTTTAGGTCAGTTTCATGTAATTTGGGATTAATATTTTTGCAAAGGCTGGCCTTGACTCCTGATCCTTCTCCCAAGTGTTTGGATTAAGGCACAGACCACTATGCCCAGGTAAAATAAAGTTTCCTTTTTTCTTTTCTTTTGTTAGTTGGCTAATTTATTCCAATACCAGTATCAAACTCAGAGCTTTATATATGCTACATAAGTTTTCTGCTACTGAACCATATCGCTGATGCTAAGGAATAGGTTTGTCTAAGATGTATGAGGACAAATGTAATTGTCAGCATAAGCCTAGGAATAAGCACCATTTAAAAGTGCCCTGCCATTTGAAAAAAAAAACAAAACAAAACAGAGGAGCATGGAAAGAAACTCTGAGCACAATTAAGTGTATAGAGGAGAAAGCTTGGAGGACCTAATATGCACAGGTTTCACGTGGAAACAATGACAGAGAACTCTGTAAATGATATCTTTGTGATGTGCATTTCTAGAATTACTGTAGTTGTTATAAAATGAGTGCACATAAATCATCGCTTCACTCATTAAAGTAACAGGAGGAAGCATAAAAAATATTTTCTTCCTTAATGTATGCCTCACAATCATTGCCATATTCTTCTTTAACTTTGGCATTAGAAAACACACTGAGATTATACAATCATTTATATAAAATAAAAGCATTTTATTTGAACCCAAATCACCCAGGCTAATGAACTGAAGTGTTTATCTAATTATTCTTTATCGATAAAAACTCAGGAGTCAGAATCCAGGGTAAGAACCTGAATGATCAAAGAAGTGGCAAAAAGGTTACCAGTGACCTTCTCTCTCCCTTTTACTCCTTCCTTGATCCAAAATGGTCAACAATCTTTATAAACCCCACCTAACTACTTCCTGTTTCTCTCTATATGTTCTCAGTCCTCCAAAACCTCTATGACTAATTTTGGTCAGCTAGTTGCTAACGCCACCCTTGGATTCAAAGTAAACATTATTATCAGTCTCGGGAGTGTCAGAGTGCAATTAAATTTTCCCACAACAGTAAACAATCAAATTAGATGTCCCATTTTCCAGGAAAAATATAGGCTTTCATTCCTTAATTCTAATCCTACTTTCTCAACACTTCAAAGAATAAATGATGCACAGGATAGGAAGAATCAAATTATTCATCTCTTTCTCACTGAATTTGTTTCTTCACTGTCAACGTGTGTGTGTGTGTGTGTGTGTGTGTGTGTGTGTGTGTGTGTGTGTGTGTGCTCCATGAATCCTATCTCATACCACATACCATATGTATTCTGACAATGGAGTCTATCTTGGCTACTGATGCACAAGGAGCTGGGGAAATAGTAAATTAATATCTCTCTCATCTTTCAACTCTATTCATCTTAAATACTCTGCCTTTTAAATCGGTAAATAGTGGAAAGCAGTGTGACATTCTACATCTATGTGACTCGCTTGTTTTATGTGGGAAGTTATATGTATTATGAAGCCTATTGAACTACACCTTGTATGTTTATAATATTTAAAAAATTAGTGTTAAAATATAGAAAATCCAAGTGCACTTTATTTTTAAGATTATAAAGATAGAAAAACTTAACTGTCTCTATGAATATTCATGACTCAAGGAAACCTTAAACACATGTCATATGTATCTTAAATGAAGATTAAGCAAATAAAATTAACTTTCCTTTAACACTGATGAGGCAATATACTCTTTACACATTTTAAACAAGAATGTAAAATTGCTCTCAAAAGTGCTTCCCAAAATTTATCTATATCTGGAATATAATTTAGAAACTTACTCCACTACTTCAAAACTCATCATCCTTTTTAATATTCCATGTTTCTAAATTGAAGGCTATAGATTCGATGACAAAATATAGATAAAGGATGAGAGAGAGAATGGTTAGTGTGCATCATTTAGAAGTAAGATATTGAAACCTGTCTCATGAAGATCCAAGTGCCTCCACATAATGAAGTTTCCTAATATTATTTAAAAGGCATTCTCACTACATCTATATTTCTAACTCAGTTATTTTCAGATATTAATTAGAATGTAAAAATATAGAATCAAAAATGTGTTGTTCAAAGAAAGTTGGTATCTAACTCAATTCTCACAGAAAGTAAAGGGAACAAAAGTCTTAAATTCTCTTTAACATAGCAAACTAACAGTTGAGAACTCACATCATCTGGTTTCTAAGGTAATGCATACTGTCTCACATCAAAATGAAATAAGTGGATCTTCCATACATGTCTGTATCTGAGATTTTACCATTTTGCACCTGGTTTCTTATAAGTCCAAATAAGAACTAATACTACAAATGCTTGGACGCTGAAGAAGTACAAGTGGAGTAGAAAAGTGTTCAGATAAAAATATTTAAAGGGAGAATAAAAGTATATACATTGCAGTTGTTGATCAAAACTCACACTAATAAAGAATGCTTAAAAAATATTGCCAACAAGATGTTACTAAGAATGATATTTTGATTGATACTAGGATATGATCTAATCCAACTGACTATCTTTACCCACTAAATTCCTGGGGAATTCAATTTTTAGATTCAAAGATGTGGAAATAATAAATACTGAAAATTAACTTGTGGAAGAAGCTATCATGCTGACAAAGTAATAACCTTAAGATCTAGGGAATTTATAGCCTGTTAACTTAATTCAGTGTCTTGAATTAATATAACTCTTTCACCAATATACAAAAAATTACTCACGTTCTTGACATTAACAAAAGTAATTATATCCTCAGGTTGAACAGATTTTTATGGAATTTATTAAAAATGTCAAATATTGTCACATAATTTTGGTTCTTGGAAAGTATTTCACACATAATAACTCATTCTTTGTCTAAGGAATAATGATCATAAAAATTTGAACGCATATAAACACATTAACTACTTGATAGCCAGATTTCACACTTTAAATATGCAATTCTTTGACACAACAGCACTATTTGGTAACGTAAACTGAGGCTCATAAAAGATAACAACAAGTACGGAGAAAGACAGAATACAAACTCAAGATTTTGATTGCATAATCTGTATTTAATTACCATGTCTTAGTGTCACAGATATGAGGAAATTAAATATGAACAGTGTATGTCTTGCTTGTATTCAGGTGGTAAATTAGAGACAGCATAAAAAGGGAAAACATCTACAAGTATCATTTTTTTCCCATCCAGCCAGGCTGATTCTAGTAGCATTTCCCAGACATCCAGAAGGGGACTGACACCCTCTAGGTTTTCTCGGGTTGTTGGCAGAAGTCATTTATATAATCGATGTCACATGCTATTCTTGCCTATTACTGGAAACTCATAGCCCCTAGAACCTCACCACGTCTATTACAGTCCACTGTCACCTGACCTTCCTTATACTGTTGAAAATTCAGGCATCTGAGTCATAACATTTATGGAAATGAACTCCTCTAGCAATCTTAATGAGCTTGAAAACAGATCACTAATCCCAAGTAAGTCTGAAGTTCACCTCAACATTGGTTATAAGTTTTGTCATATGTGTGCGTATACATATATATATTGTGTACACACACACACACATAATTGTTGCAGCACAACTGGTGGAGAAACTCTCCGCTGCCTGATTTGAAGAAGGACTATTCCATGTTTTGAAAGGTCTATAGAAATGGTCACATAGTAAAAACTTACATGTAGTTTGTGGACACTGAGAGCAATATCTAACAGCTAACAGCCCACAAGCAAACATAAAAATTTATGCTACAGCCACAAAGAGATGAATTACGCCAACAGTCTGAGGGAACTTGGATGCTGGTCAATTTGTAATCAAGCTTCGGATAATTCCACAGCCCAAGCCAAAATTTGGATTCTAACTTTTACCTCAAAATGAAAAGCTAGCCAAGTGCTGCCCAGACCCCTTTGCCTCAAAACTGTGAAATAATGACACTAATCTGCTATTAACACTATTAATTTAGGGTCATACTTGATTTTCAAGGTTTGAACTGTGTTCTAGCCCCGGATTCATTTGTTACTCACTTATATTACACAGGTTTTGTATCATTATTATCTTTTTTGGTATTATCCATTCATACACTCATTTTGTATTTTGGAAAACAGAAAATTGATTATGGAATATTCCAAGTAACTTCGGAGGTGCTGAAGGAATATAACAGTAACCAAACATACATGCGTTGAAAAAAAAAAAAACCCTAAAGCCTGCACTACCGATAGACACAGGCGAAGAGTAGAAAATATGATGTGAGATATTCCGTATGAACATCATGGATAAAGAAGATTTCATATCTTTGCAGAGGAAATAGTCTTTGGAAGCAATGTTCACTGAGAAAAGATTTTAGGGATTATGTAATGTTCTACCAAACTTATTCACAATTGAACGATAGAGCAAATGTCAGACAAAATGCATCTATTCTGATGGGTAAGGTGGTTTATTTATCAAAAGAGACTTTACATGGTCATTTTCCAATTTTGGTGATTTCAGAGCAATCAACAGAATTTCCAGCCATCTTCCTCAAGTGCAGACTGTCTGGAATGGATTCTACAGTGTGCATATCTGGAAATGGCCTTAATTTTTCTGAAGGACCTTGGCTTTAATCCATATCCCTTGGTACCACAAATGAAAGGATTCCACAGATGAGCTTAGCATGATGGAGATACGTTTCCGTACACGAGCTTTTCCAGCTCTGCAGAAGCCCTACTACAGGTAAGGACTCATCTGCATGGAATTGTCCTTGAAAGAAGAGTCACCAGGAAATTACATAGGCTTCACTCATGATTTTTCCAATACATAATACCATTTGTTGCTCGGTATTGTAAATTTTATTAAAAATATTTCCAGCCTAATAATCCAAGCAATTCAGCCATGAGCGTCTCTGTTTTCCATAATGTGTACTACTCTTGCATCTCCCATATGTAAGTATGTGGCTATCACATTCATATTCAATTTTTAAAGCATATATTCGCTCCTGAGACAAATGGGTCTCTCTTAGACAAACAAAAATGTGTTGGTGCTAGCAAAGACTAAAATAAAGAAAGCCACAAAAAGCATGCCCTTTGGCTCCACTGTGCACTGAGGTTCCTGGAAAGCAGCCTCACCTACATTGTGCTTTTGCACAAAAGCTGATTGACTGATGCAAATGTCAATGGTTGTAGAGGAGTTAGGCTGCTACAAGTCCAGTGCAAAGTCCTGTGTTATCTTGGCCTCTTGAATATTCATTTATTGTCCACCCCTGTGTATGAGCTAACACTGTAACCATTTGTAAATCCTGTGGAATTCATCAATTCATAAATGAAAAAACCATCAGCTTTCACAAACTCCAAAGCTAAAATGCCCAAACTATACAGAGAGCTGCCTGCCTGAGACACCCATCAATGTATCTGAAAGGGCTTTGATCTATAACTTCCTTTGTTCTGTTGCTGTAAAATGTGGTGTAACTTTAATCTGTATTCCCAAACTGTGGCTTCTGATATTTTGGCTCCAGAATAAATTCTATCTCAGTCTGCTTGAGGAAAGAACTGTGTCCTTTACGTTGCTATGACTGAAAGAATACTTCTAAAATACACTATATTTCGAAAAGAGACAGTAGAGAGCAATAAGCATCAACTTGGGTCTTAGGGTCAGATTCCTTTGCATTTCATTTCTGACTCTAAGTTTTTAATGCCATGACCTTGCACCAGGTGCCAACCTTTGGATTTCCACAATTTTAAGTAGAATATTGATATTCTCACTGACAAGGTAGCATGAAAGCCAACATCAAATTCCAAGAACATGGTGAGATCTTGTTTTACTCAAAGTGAAAGAAACCTAAAAGTAATTTTGTTTTGTCTTCTCTTTCCTATATCTTCGATCAGTTACAAACAAGAAAAATAAATTGCCGAAGAGTCACAGCTAGAGAATCCTATTTACAATTCACAGCTAGCACAGCACTTCCCTAACCTTTCCAAGTAACAAAACCCTACTTTGTATTCACTACTTCACTTAATCCGATGTCCTTGGAAAGAACTGTCAATTTCTTCCAGACTGAACTTTCTAAATTCTAACAAGCTTAAACTAAACTTAAGCTCGTTTTCTGTTTTTACCTAGACCATCATATGTCATAACTTACATGTAAGTAGTATTCTTACCATCACAATATTTTATGTAAAACATCTTGAATCATAGGGTTTGTGTTCCTTTAAGTTATATATGACTGTGGAAATGCAATCCTTGGGAAGGGTAAAAAATGCATCAGAAAGCAATCCCATTTAATTGCCTGCTTTCCTGCTGCTTTAGTGTGCCTGTGATTGTTTGTTTGGTTTTTAATTTAAAAAAAAAAAACAGAGAAACAGCCAAGGTGTGAGAATATTATTCTATTGGTGCTAAAATTGTAGATTGATTCAATGAATATTTAAAGATAAAATGACTTTGAAGCATATTTGTCTAAAACATTGAAATACTGATCGTCAACAATCCTGAAGAATCTAACTGCTCCCTGATGTTTCTTTTGTTCCTCTCCTTTCCACCCTTTTTCAACACATCACTAATGGAATAGAGCAAACCACACTCTTCAACTGCAGTCCTGGGAGCGTGGAGCTTAAAAGTCATTTTTACAGCAGTAATGTAACAGGGCGACAAAACCGCTGTATTGAATTTCAAAAGTGTGTATGTGAGTTATGTCTCGATGTGAACCGCAAAGAGTTCTGTAGATTTTCTTTGTTAATATTGCCCTAACTGGAAACTTTCTCTAAAAGCCTCAGGCATTCTGTATCCAACAAATGGTTCTCAACATGACACTCCCAGGGAAAGAGAAGACCTATAAATCTAGCAGGAGCTGTGAAGGTGAGATTATGAGCAGTTAAGTCGATTGTCCCAGGTAACAGCCAGTGTATCTGAACCCTCAGCCCACCAGAGTCTAAATCTGTCCTACATGCACCGTGATCTAAGCCTGCCAGTACCAACTTTAAACCTTCCATAAACTACAAATACAAATCACATTGTCCAAGGGGTACCAACAATGTTCAAAATCCTGTTGCCAAATTTATGATTATGGAAAAAATGAAGAAGTGCTGTTTCTAATCAATCTGCTCGTGTAGCAGAAAAAGTCATAATAAACGATTTAGCTAAATCCATATTTATTTACCTTCTGTAAATGTCCTACAGGGAATACAGTGCTCCCTGAAGTAAAGCTGTAAATAAGAATGTCTAATTGTAATGATACAATGGGCACTTTACAACAAAGGCTGGCATGACATTGACCTAGATGACCTCAGTGACCTTAGTTTGCCTTTGTTTGACTAAAGGCACAGGCTTCTTACTGACCCTAAGTCCTTGACCTCTTTTTTCCTAGCATTTCTTCTGCAAACCTTAACTGAAATTCTGTCTCTGGCCATTTGAATGAAAGATGGGTATCTGCGCCTAAAAGGGTCTTTTCAAGGTCCTAAATGTAATCCCTTAAGAAGATAATGCTCCTAAAATCCCACCCACAATCAACAAGCTATTTTCAATTGATAGTTGCTGGAAGAGGGAAAATTGGTTTATTTCAGTGAAGTACCTAGTATATATCAACCGCACACTACAGCAGGCTGAATGATCAGGCCAACGCAAAATCAACTTCATGTTTATGCTTTTTCATTTCATTTTGGTGTTTTTATATGTACTCTTTGTTTGGGTTTTGTGGGGTTTGTTCATTGAGTTTGTTTTGTTTGTTTGTTTGAGAGAGAAAGAATATGAAGTTGAGGAATAGTAAAAGTATAAAGAATAGTAAGGATGTTGGGAGGTCTGGTAGTATTGAGAAAGAGTATGCTCAAAATATACTGTGTAATAAAAATTAAATGAGTTTTTAAAAAAGAAGATAGCGGCCCATCTCCCTGAGACAGTAAAATTCTAATTCACCAGTGTTTTTAAGTACTGACTGGTAAGTACAATGGTCTTATATACAGAGAGACTGTGTACCCAAGCCTATGATCCCAGCACTTGAAAGATGGAAGAAGGACCATCACCGGCTTTCCTACTAAGGTTGGTATTTCTGTGATGAAACACCATACTCAAAATCTAGCTGCAGAAAAATAGTTTTATTTGGCTTTCACTTCCACATCACTGTTCATAACTGAAGAAATTCAGGACAAGAACTCAAATAAAGCAGGAACCTGTAGGCAGGAGCTGATACAGAGGTCAAGAACTGCTGCTTACTGGCTTGCTCAACCTGCTTTTTTTTAGAACCCAGGACCAGCAGCCCTACAGGTTTGCCTACAGTTCAGTCTTACAGAGGCATTAATTGAGGTTTCCTCCTTTCAGTGACTATAGCTGTGTCAACTTTACATAAAAATAGCCAGCACAGGGGTTAAAAGGTCATCCTTTACTCTATACAAACACGCAAGCACATGCATACACATACCCACACACAGACACACACACACCTACATATATATTAGGCAGTTACAATATTTCAAATATTTGTATTATTGGCAAACAGTCACAAGAAATAAAAAGCAATTACCATATTACAAAGAAGAGAGCAAGCAACAAGAAAGGGCACGGAGCTACAGTAAAGCATATCTGTTATTTGACAGAATATATATATATATATATAATTTTATATTCTTATTATGTAAAACAAATCCAAAATTTTACTTTCTTTCTTGTTTTCTAAACTCTCATGTCTAATTCTCTCAGAGGTAGGACAGTAAAGCAAACAGTAGCAGTCATGAGGGCCAAACTGTTTTGAAACCACCACAACCAAAATACACTTAATCAAAGTCTTAACACAAGAAGCCCATTGAAAAACAACCAGAGAGCCATGAATTAGATAAAAGATTATGTGACAAAGAAAAGATATGCATACACTTACAAATACATATCTACACACAGACTTACACATATACATACAAGCACATGTGCAGACACACACATACAGATGCATACATATGTGCATGTATATACAGAGACACAAACATTATAACAGGAACATATTTTTCTATCAATCTGAATCTCTTCATATGCTTTCCTTCTTGCTCAATGTAAATAATAAAACAGGAAAAGAGACATTTAAAATGAGAATAGGTGGACTATAGGCTCAAAATTAAATGATATTAGCTGATGTGTTTTAAATAAATTCATTCACTTGACAGAGGATGCACTTTTAAAGCCAGTTTAAGATAATACAAGTACGAATTTTCATGCTGAAGTATTCTAATTGCATCATCATACTGGTTTTTCCCAAAATAAAGAATTTTTTTAACTTTTTCACTTTAACTGAACATAATAATGTATAAATCAGTGTTATTCTTTATTGATGCTTATGAGTAAAGTGACTCTTCAGAGCTAATATCATATTCTATAATTTAACAAATATTAAGGGTTAAAAATGCAGAAGAGCAGCACTGCAATTTTCTGGCTATATCTCTGTTGTCATATTCTAGTTCATCTTTATTTTGCAAGGGTAATGAAGAAAATTGGAAGTATATTTCCTTTGCTGAGCAATTTAGAATATTTAGCTTGAAAAACACTATCATTTATTTGGCATCAATATTAATGATTTGCTATGGGAGCAAAATTACAGTAATGAAATTCATATCTGTGCTAAGTCTTCAGCTGCTAGAACTGCAAAGGGGGAATAAATATATAAAATGATGCATTAAATATATAAAATGATATATTAAATAAATATATAAAATGATTTAGAAACAGCAATGGGGACCCCATCAATTAGACCTTGTAAGCAACAAGTCCCATCCTGCCCCCAATCTGTCCCACCTATCCCCTGTGACCTCAGAGGAACTCTGAAGTACAGGCTGTGTCTGCACAGAGCAGAACAAGAGGTAAGTGATCAGCCACCCAGATGGACACACCACTTTGTAGAACCTCAATACCAGGGCAAACCACAGTCCCCTCCCCTACCTGTATCAGTTTTTCTAGCTAGCCAGCAGGCAAGCTTCCTGCAGGGAGGCTGCTTCTACACCCCCACCCCATTGATCAGACCCTGTAAGCTACAAGTTCCACTCTGCCCCAAACCCTCCACTTCCCTGTGACCTCAGAGGAACTCTAAAGCGCAGGCTGCAACTACACAGAGCAGACCAAGAGACCTCAGAAGAACTCTCAAGTACAGGCTATGACTGTACAGAGCAGACCAAGATAGTAAATGTACAGGGTGGGCCAAGGGACCTCAGCAGCTCCATGAAATACAGACAGCAACAGTACAGAGCAGAACAAGAACAGCTCTCAAAGACAAAGACATCAACTGCAAGGATTGGACCAAAAGGCAAAGACACTCCTGGCACCAATTAGAAGAAGAAATGGGTAGGCAAGAATTCATTCAAAAGCCTAAAAAGCAACATGGTAAAAACCAGAACCCAGTGTCATACAACAGGAAGACTTGATCATCCTAACCCAGAAGAAAATGATTTTAAATGTAACTTTATGAGGAAGAGCAGATCTTTAAAGAGGAAATGAAAAATTCCTTTAAAGAAATGAAAGAAAAGACAAACAAAAAATTGGAAGAAATCAATAAGTCTCTTTTTAAAAACCAACAAAATGAAGAAAAAACAATCAAACAGGTGAAGCAAACAGTTCAAGACTTAAAAACCAAGGAAGAGGCAATAAAGAAAACACAAACTGAGAGAATTCTGGAAACAAAAATCTGGGTAAATGAAAGGGAATTGAAGATGCAAGCATAACTAACAGAATGCAAGAGATGGAAGAGGGAATCTCAGGTGCTGAAGAAATCTCAGGTGCTGTAGAAGAAATAAATTCATTGGTCAAAGAAATCATTAAATCCAAATTCTTAACACAAAACATCCAGGAAATCTGGGAAATTATGAAAAGACCAAACCTAAGAATAATAGGGATAGAAGAAGGAGTATTCCAGCTCAAAGGCATAAAAAATATGTTCAACAAAATCATAGAAGAAAACTTTCCCAACCTAAATAAGGATATCCCTATGAAGGCACAAGAAACTTACAAAACACCAAATAGACTTGATCAAAAGAAAAAGAAGTCCCCTCATCATATAATATCAAAGAACAAAAAAATATAGAATAAAGAAAGAATATTAAGAGCTGAAAAAGAAAAAGGCCAAGTAACATACAAAGACTGAACTATCAGAATTACATCCAACTTCTCAATTGAAACCATGAAATCCAGAAGGTCCTGGACAGATGTACTTCAGACACTAAGAGACCATGGATGCAATCCCAGACTACTATACCCAGCAAAGCTTTAAATCATCATCAAAGGAGAAAACAAGATATTCTACAACAAAACCAGATTTAAACAATACTTATCCACAAATCCAGCCCTATAGAAAGTACTAGAAGGAAAACTCCAACCCAAAGAAGCTAACTATACCTACAAAAACCCAGGCAACCGATAATCTCATACCAGCAAACCCCAAAGAAGAGAAGCACACAAATACTACCACTAAAAAATAATAGGAATTAACAATCAGTGGTCATTAATATCTCTCAATATCAATGGCCTCAATTCACTTATAAAAAGACACAGGCTAACCCGAATGGCTACAAAGGCAGGATCCATTTTTCCACTGTATACAAGAAACACATCTTAACCTCAAAGACAGACATTATCTCAAAGTAAAGGGTTGGGAAAAGATTTTCCAATCAAATGTGCCTAAGAAACAAGTCAGTGTAGCTATCCTAATATCTAAAAAATATACTTCAAATAAAATCAATCAGAAGAGATGGAGAAGAACACTTTTTACTCATCATAGAAAAAAATCCTTCAAGATGAAGTCTCAATCCTGAACATCTATACCCCAAATACAAGAGCACCCACACATGTAAAAGAAACATTATTAAAGATTAAATAACACACCAAACCCCACACACTAATAGTAGGAGACTTCAACACCCCATTCTCCACAATGGACAGGTCAACCAGACAGAAACTTAACAGAGAAATAAGAGAACTAACAGATGTCATGACTCAAATGGACTGAAAAGACATCTACAGAGCATTTCACCCAAACACAAAAGAATATACTTTCTTCCCAATGCCCCATGGAATCTTCTCTAAAATCAAACACATACTCAGAAACATAGCAAACCTCAAGAGACACAAAAAAATTGGAATAAACCCTGTATCTTATTGGATCACCATGGTTTAGAGTTAGAATCAACAGCAACAGTAATTGTAGAAAGCCTACAAACTCATAGAAATTGAACAGTGCTCAGTTGAATCATCCCTGGGTCAAGGAAGAAAGAAAAAGAAGGAGGGAGGGATGGAGAGAGGGAGGGAAGAAAAAAGGAAGGAAAGGAAGGAAGGAAGGAAGGAAGGAAGGAAGGAAGGAAATTAAAGCCTTCCTAGAATTCAATGAAAATGAAAGCACAACATACCCAAACCTATGGAACACTATGAAAGCAGTGCTAAGAAGAAAGTTCATAGCACTAAGTGCCTACATAAAGAAAGTGGAGAAATCTCACATTATAACATGCCTATAGTCCACAGCTCCAGAGAAGCTAAGTAACAAGGAGAACCCTAAGAGAAGCATATGCAGATCCCCCTTGGAAGGGAAAATAGACAAGATCTCCTGACTAAATTTGGAGCATGGGGGTGAAGGGAGAAAGGAGGGTAAGAAGAGAGGGGGAAGGGAGAAGGGGAGGGGAAGAACTTGAAGAAACAGGATAATCAAAATGGGGGAAAGACAGAGATGAAGAACAAGGAAAGAGGTATCTTTAGTGAGGGAGCCACTTTGGGGCTAACAAGAAACCTAGAGAAATTTTCAGGAATCTACTAGGATTGTATGACCCTATGCAATAGTTGATAGGTTGCCTGAACTGGCCTTGCTCTGTAGTCACATTGATGACAATCACAAATGTCACTATAGAACCTTCATCCAGCAACTGATGAAAGCAGAAGCAGAGATCCACAGCAGAGTTGAGCTCTCAAAGTCCAGTCAAAGAGTTAGAGGAGTGAGAATATGAGCAAAGAGGTCAATACCATATTAGGAATACCCACTGAAACAGCTAATTTGAGCTAATAGGAGCTCACCAACTCCAGCCAGACAGAGCAATAATGAGCAGAGGAACAAGCTAGGCCCTCCTATTGAGGGTGACAGCTGTATGGCTTGGGAAGACTGTGGAACCACTGGCAGTAGGGCTGGGATTTATTTCTGCTGTTTGTACTGGCTTTTGGAATCCATTCTCTTGGAGGGATATCTTGCTCAACCTACATATAGTAGGGAGGGCCTTGGTCCTTTCTAAACACAGTGTGCCTTACCCTCTCTGAGGAGTGGATGAGGGGTGGGGTTGTATTGTCAGAAGTCACTTGTTTGTTTTCCAGCCACCCAGACCCAAAATAATCACACAGCAACTGTATTATTATAACACTGCTTGGCCTACTAGCATATACTTCTTATTGGATAGCTCTTATATCTTAAATTAACCCATTTCTATTAATCTGTTTATTGCCACGTGGTTGTGGCCTACTGGTAAGATCCTGTCTGTCATCTGGCATCTGTCTCCTGTGGAGGCTACATGGCTTCTCCTTGACTCTGCCTTCTTTCTCCCAGCATTCAGTTTAGTTTTCCCCACCTAGTTCTATTCTATCCTGCCACAGGCCAAAGTAGCTTCTATATTCATTAACCAATAAAAGCAACACATATATAGAAGGACTTCCTACACCAGGTTGGGGGAGAAGGTGGAGGGAATGGGAAGAGGGGAGGGAGTAGGAACTGGAATTGGCACATAAAATGGAAAAAGATAGTTTTTGTAAGTAAAATAAATAAATAAATTATATATGTATGTATAAAAAGTAAACAGCAATGGGAGTTTTAATAGGTATATAGCTTTGGGAAATAAATATTAGACAATTTTAGCTAAGAATAAAACTTTAAGACTATTTATATATAAACCAATATCCCAGCCAAAGGAAGTCTCACTGAGACTTATTCACTATTCAATTAAATAATGTCTTATTGTATATACATGCTTAGTAGAGAACTACACATGAACCTTTCAAATACAACTTCCTCACAAGGGAAAAGTGTCACCTCTGAAATTGTCCTAACCAACTTTATCTCATTTCCTTCAAACATTACACTTCCTTTACAAATAAGAATTGAGAATTAATGATAACTCAAACAAAAGAATCATGTTTTAACCCTCTGCTGTAACTTCTACTGCTTGCCATCAGTAGTGATAGTGACAGTGGATGGCTAGAACGTTGAGTCAATAGTATTCGGAAGTACTATGGGATCCATGTCTGTGGTGGTATTGCTGTGTTAGTTGTTTTTAATATCACTGGGACAAAATAGCTGAAAGAACCAATTCAAGGAATGAAAGGTTTGTTCCATTTCACGATGGTGAATCCATTATGTTGAAGCACTTACAGCAGGAACAGCTCCATTTAGGCAGCAAGAACATGAGGTGTTATGTTCTTCAGCTTCCAAGAGATCCACAAGTGGATATAACCTCATACGCTCAGGAGGCCCCTTTTGTTTGCTGGCTCAGTATTATAAAGTCTCACAGTCTCTCAAACCAGTGTCCAGGTTAGGAACTGAATATTGGAACATTTGAGCCTATGGGTGGCAGTTTGATTCAGGCTTTAGTAATAGTATAGGGCCTCACAGAGACTGGAGTTACAATCAAGGAGTCTGTGTGGGTCTGAGCCAGGTGCGCTGCATACATGCTGTGGTTTTACAGCTTGGTGTTCTTATCAGTGGAAGTCGGGGTGTCCCCGACTCTTTTGCCTGCTTTTAGGACCCCTTTCCTCTTACTTGATTGCTTGGTCCACTGTTGATATGATGTTTTGTGCTTAGTCTTATTGTAATATATTATGGCAAGTTTGGTTGGTATCCTGGAGAGGCCTGCTCTTTCTTAAAGAGAAACAGAGAAAGAGTTAATCTGGGAGGAAGGGGGTTCTAGGGAGAGACTGGGAGAAGGGAAGGGGAGGAAACTGCAGTCAGGATGTAATATATGAAAGAGAAACATTTTTTTAAAAAATGAGAAAGGAAACAATGGTATATTTTACATCCTAGGCTCAAGCAGCCTCTTAAAATCCAAAGATCAGCCTCCTACTCAACCTCCATACACACACCGTAATACATTTGTACTCTCCTGGTTTCTGAGCTTAGTCCAGGTTATACATTCACATCTGAAATTTTGAAGCTAGGAACTACAGATGAGGAAGAGCAAGTGACATTTGTCTTTAAGAGTCAAGGAATGATAATGGTAGTAGACATGCTAATGTTAAAGGAAGAAAACTAGAGTCATCCCAGCCCTAAAGGTAAACTGCAGACAAATAATGACTGCTGCCCCATGACTGGTTATCTAATACAAAGTCACATGGATACACACAACACTAAGTGGACTCATAAAGTTGTGTTTCTATATTTGTGCATACATATGTAACTATACTAAGAGGAAGAAGGAGGAGGAGGAGAAGAAGAAGAGCTCATGAGTTTGAGAAGGAAAAGTGGAGAAGGGACATGGGCAGTGTTGGAGGGAAGAAAGAAATGAAGGAAGTGATGTATGTGTGTTTTAATTAAAATATAATAAATTCTTAAGACAGAAGAAAGGTCTTGAAGAAAAAATCATTTTCTCAGAAGAAATTTTGCCTGTAGACCAGAGTGTCAGTTGCTGTTCAAGGGTTTCCAACATCCTGGCAATTCAAACAAACACATATACCCACTTCTTAAAATTAATTTCAATATCCCTCTGGGAAAACAACAACAGAGTAAAGTAATTCACCATCTCAAATTACCCAGTGTACATACAATATGTTACAAATGATTAGTTACAAAGAAATAGTATCAAGTAATAAACTATGTAGTTGGTATATAACAGAAAAAAATTAAAGAAATCCCTTTAAAATAATTGAGATATGTTTTTTGGAATCCTCAAAATTATAAAAAAAATTATTTTCTGTGGTTAAGACGATTTAAAGAAACAAATTATACAATAAATGTAAATGGATAATCAGCACTGATTTTCCATAACAGGAATTGCTATAAGCTGAGTCAACGATGTGCCAGGAATTGTAGCAGTTATTTTGTCTATGTGTTATTATTTTTGTAAATATCAAAATTCTATAAATTTATATTATTTCATTTACCTAAGAAAAAATATGACTTAGAATGCATCTCAGTGCTTGACATTTCCCTTCAATATATAACTTATCTACAAAGAACAAGACAATCAGCTGCATTTTCCTCTCTAAATGAAAGGATGAAGCTAGAACTAAACCCCCTAAAGTAATGTTCACTTCTGTGTGTCTTACCACTGCCTATTAAGGAAGAACTGAAAATTTTAACAGAATTCTACTGAAATATTTATAGTCTTACATATAATTAGGCACAGGTTGCCTTAGTGAAAATGTTAAGAGTGATTTTAAGTCCACTCTTGATTTATTCTTGTGTTTTCTTTCTTAAGAATAATAAAAACCCTTCTGGAAATCTGAATGGTTCTTACTATCAGTCAGAGCCCCAATAAAAATGTAAAATGATGTGATACAAATTTGTTCCTTAAGTGATAATGGTAATGCAACAGTACATAAAATAATTCTGGTTTGAGGGAGTCTTGTTTGGGAAATAATGGGATAAACCAATTAAGCTATTAGAAAACACAGTAAGGAACTAAAATTTCATTCCTTAAATTATAGATTATTGAGACTCACTTTAAGATAAATAAATGACAATTCTTACTGTCAGAGTCTTGAACTTGCAATGTTAATTAAAAGGAAAAAATAGCAATATCACATGTAAAGTAAATATTTTATGGCTTATGTACAATTATATTTTTTCTTTCATCCTTAATAGGTGAGATGTATGCCTGAGTAAACTGGGAGTGAGGGGAAAGAGGGTAGAAGGGGAGGGGAGGAGAGACAAGAGGAGAATATCAGATTGATGACTACTTTAATTGTCATCATAGAGCCTTGTTTCTTAATAAAATATTGTCAACCCAGAAAACACATGCATACAAGCAACATTATGCAGACCAATCAGGTTTTTATGTATTTAGGAACAGAGAGAGAGACAGAGGGAGGGAGAGAGAGAGAGAGGGAAAGAGCAAGGGAGAAAGGGAGGGAGGGAGAGAGACAGAGAGAGAGATAGGGGGAGGGAGAGAGAGAAGGAGGAAGGGAGAGAGAGAGATCCACCCATAATATGTATGTAACAAGAATTAATGAATAGAGAGACATAAATTTGAAAAAAAAACAAGGAGGGTAATATGGGAATGTGTAGAAGAAAGGAGAACAAGAAAGTCTTATAATTATAGTTTCTCAAAAAATTAAATAATAAAATTATTGAATTATTTTAAAGCATTTTTGGTATCTGATTTGCCCATTCTTTCTTTTAAGGATAATATGATCAACAATAACAATCAAAATTTATTACCTTGTATTTTAAGAAAAAAGTATTTCAGTAACTTCAGACTTAAAATGAAAGCACAAACATTTAATTTTTCTGTATGACATACCAACAGTTGGCTACTGTGTACACTAAGAGTTAAATGGATGATAAAATACTTTCTATAATTCATTTTGTGGTGATGGATTTGTATGGGTTTCTTAAGGACATTCATTATTCCCCACCACCGCATTGCTAGGGTGGAGATGCTACCATAGTGGAAGAAAATCTCATTTTGTCCTCTAATGAAGATTGTAAGGTAGCACTAATTTTAAACTGACCCAATAATGAATTTCAGAAGATGTCTTTATTACATAAATGCTGATCATGTGCTAGACAGAAAATGAAAAGAAAAGTACATGCTTTGTGAAAAAATGAAACTATTGACAGCTTATCAGGCACAGCATTAGAAAACAAATATGTTTAAGATGTTAATGATTTAAATCATGTGCATCCATAGTGATCCATTTGAAGCAAGAAGAAGGAACTAGGAAATGGGGCAATGCAGAGGGGGGATAGTGTTTTCCTATTCCTGGTGAAAAGGCTTTAGAAAATAATAAGAATATTGCAGACCTGATGTTCAATGCAATGGAAAATTGATGAAGGGCTTCAGGTGGAGATAGATGGGTCAGCATGACAGATGAAGAAGCCAACTCTGACAATAATAGCTAGACACGAGGAACATACTCCATCCTGTAAATGGGAAATCAAGTGAAAATGAGATAGTTGCAGCCGAGCTAAAGAATAATCATGTCTATTTTACAGTCAGAGGGACAAAAGAAAGTAAAAGAATGGGAAGTAAAAGAGAGAAATAACTATAATACTTCTCTGGAAAATAGATACAAAGTAAGTGATCTACAGATTTTTTTGTTACAGGCTTAAGTTTCTTTTGAAAAATATTTATTTATGTATTTTATCTATATGAGGGTTTTGTCTGCATGTACATTTGCATACCAGAAGAGAGACTCAGATCTCATTGGACTGCAGTTATAGACTATTGTGAGATGCCATGTGGGTGTTGGGAATTGAACTTCTCTAGAATAGTCTCCAGTGCTCTTAACCTGTGAGTGATCCTTCCAGCCTTAAAAATGTTACTTGAATAAAGTAACTAGTGATTTATTGACTGATGAGAAGTTTAGTTCAATGCACATATAGTAAGTCACATAATGTGTCATGATTAGTTTTGATAGGCAGCAAAAATTATATCATGGTTTTTGTATTTGCCACACTAAGAGTTGACAACATTGCTAACTGAATGGAAGCCACATTTTAACCTCTGTGCAACCAATTATGGTTTTACTGGGACTTAATTCTAATGTCATAGACTGCCTGACAAAAAGTTATTGTTGAGTGCCAAAAAAAGGCATTTTCAAGTGCAAACTCAAACCTTTCAAACTTGCTAGAAAACTGAATGTTAAAGTCAACATAATTTGCCTTTATGAAGATTCATAGACATAGAAGTGAATTTTTCAGGATATTTGAAGCTCAATCCCTAGAAAATGTGTAAAATGAAACATTAAACTGAGCCTGCAACTCAGCTCCTTTGTTACTAATGACACCTGATTCTGTACTGTGCAAAGTTAGAGTATAGTGTTAGAAAGCATTTGGTGGATGGCTGGAGAAAATATTAAATAATGCTGCTATTCACATAGAAATGTCAGCAGAAAATATAGCACTACTTGCTCCTAGATTTCTGTACTTCTCACACATGCATTATATGCACTGGGGAAAATGTGTCACATTGTATTCTAGACATTGTTTCCCACTTGCTTCTAACAACAATGCTCCCCCCCACACACACTTGGAAATTATAATATAGATTACATCTATAATGAGTCCTTCTAAAGGAAGTGTATCTCTTGAGCGCTACATTGCTTGTCTATATTACTAGAGATTAAAAAGTTACTGTCTTTAATAACGAATAATTATGTGTTTCCCATCTGACATAGGTTTCTTGTAGTGGTTTTTATATTGGACCTTGTCAAAACTAAAAAGTCACAGTTATACTTGCTGTCTATAAACTCCATAGTTTTTACATTGGTATAAGAAAATAGACAGTAAACCTTTAAAAGCCACCACATTCCCTCAGTTATGGGATGTGCTTTTTTACAATCTGGAAATCTCTGAAATGTTTGGGAAACTTTTTTTCCAACTTCTGGGTTATTCACAAAATGCAATATCTTAAAATAGTTAAATTTTGATGAGACTAATTATAACATCTAGTATGAAATTTCTAATCTATCTTGGAATTTTTGACCCAAAGAAGAAGTTAATATAATATTCAAAAAAGTTAAAAAAATCTTTATAACATCTGAAAAGAAGGTTTTGTGGGTAATGACATTTGCTGCTAAACCTGATGATGTAAGTTTAGTCCCTTGGACCCACACTATAGAAGGGAAAAATGACTCCTACAAATTGTCCTATCTGTCATGCATGCACATATGTGCATGTGCACACACACACACACACTAAATAAACATAATTAAGCTAGCATATTCAGAAAAAGAAATCTATAGCATCTATAAGACTTTTATTTAGTATGTGCTGCACACATGATGAACAGCAGGATCTTTAGTCACTGAGATTTTTTTGCTTAACTAGTAACTCATTTAAAATGACTACTTTTGCCTTCACGTGGAGGCAAACTTTAATTCCTAAGAGACAGGTATAGCTTCTCAGGTAATTAAACAGTTTGTTTCATTTAATGTTGAAGGGAAAAATAAATACCCAACAGTGTGAAAGTAGCAACCTTGATTACCATTTCTAGAGCTACTACAAATCACTTGTGTGTGAGTTTTATCTTAATTATAAAGTAGAATGAAATGGCTCCACTGCCCAGGACGGAATGCTCACTGCAAAACCTGACATATGGGGTGATGGCATAGTGCAGTGAGAAGCTTAATGGAGGAAAAGCCCCAGCTTGGGGATCCAGACACTATTTCTGCTTGATTTTTCTCATTCATCGCCTCACACAGCCAACACTCTCAGCTATAAAATGGAAATGGCTATATTTTCAATGTCTTTTAAATAATAAGCAACAAAATGATTAAAAACTATAGAAATGTTTTCTTCTTACAAGGAAATGATTGCTGTATTCTTACAAAAACAGCCTAGCATAACAAACATATCACAGTTATTAGCTGATAGGACAAATAGCAATTTGATTTAGGGTAATTCATGATATGATGAATGATATTTTCTGTCAGTTAAGATCATCCGGAGAGTAGTCACACTGGACTCAAAGAGGTGATTCCCCTTCTCTGTCCTGTCCTCCACTTCAGCCTCTCCAGTGTCCTCCCCAGTCCTGTAATAGATGCTTATAGGAACCTTGCCTCCCTAGCTACCTCTGTTCTCTGAGGACTTTACTAATCCTTGCAGAAAACCCTGCTCTCCTGCCTCACCCCACCTCCTTGTTTCAGCTGCCAACACTACCAACATTTTCTACCTGGGATCCTCAGTGGACACACTGAGCTGGGAGCTGGGGACTGTGATGCTCTCCACTCCTCTTCCTGCCCTCCACCATTGTCTCTATATCTCATCCCCCAGTCCTGAGGCAGGCTGTTGCAGGGTCTCAACCCTCCTCTCCTCCATCCCCTGGGGATCCCACCAAACCTTACTGCAAACCCAGCTCCCATCCCCATGCGTTTTCGTCAGTTTCCAACACCTAGAAACTCTCTCTACACTGGACTCAGGTAAATGAATGACGCCATCCTTCCTGTCCTACTCTAGGACCTTCCCATTCTCACCCTCAGCTGGGGAACCTCTCCTGTCACCTCAACTCCATTCACTGGCGAGTCCAGCTCTTGATTCAGCTCCAGGGTCTCCACAGCCCTTCATCTATGTCTCTCAAGGCCTTACTGCAAATTACTGGCAGGTACCTACAGCTAAAGTTCCAGCCACACCTACAACTCCCTGAGGATTGTTCCTCTAGGTGGGTGAGGCTCTCCTCAACTCTTTCCTGAAGCTCTCTGCAGCTTTTCTTCTAGCCCACCTCTATACTCCTTTCTGCCACCCAGAGACCTACCTACAAAGCACATCCTACCAGGCAACCCACAACCATCACACTTTCCTAAGATTGAGACGGCAACAGAAACCAAGAATGGTTGTTCCCACCCAACAAAGACAATGCCGTAAATCTACACCTACTATCGTCCCAATCATCACAACCTCAGATGACTGGACAACAACACAAAAACACAATTATTGACTCACAGGACAATATGACACCAACAGAGCTCAGTAACCCTACTATAGTAGGCCCTGAGAGATTTAGTATAACTGAAGCACAAGACAACAACTTGAACATAGCAATTATACATGCTCAAGGGCCTTAAAGAGGCTATTAATAAACCCCTTATTGACTCAGGAGAAATGGAAATAAATGGGGAAATGAAATAGTGAATACAAGTCAGGGCATGAAAATAGATATAGAATCACTAAAGAAAACCCAAACTTAATAAAAGTAGTAATCAAAAATTTAGGAAGTCAAACAAAAACCCCAGAAGTAAGACTCACCACAGTATAAGTTATGGGAGAGAATCTCAGGCATTGAAGACAAGGCAGAAGAAATGGATGACTTAGTCGAAGAAAGTGTTCAATCTCAAATTCCAGGCATGAGACATCCAGGAAATTTCAGATACTATGAAAGGACATAATCTATGAATAATAGGAATAGCATAAGAAGAAACCCAGGTTAGAAGCACAGAAAATATTTTCAACAAGCTCATAAAAGAAAATAACCAAAATATAAAAGAGAAGTTGCCTGTCAAGGTACAAGAAGCATAGAGAACACCAAATAGATGTGACCAAAAAAGAAATTCCCCACAACACATAATAATCCCATCACTAAACAGAGCAGAGCATTTGAAACCATACTGCAAATAGAAATGAGAGGGAGAGCACTGTGTGCTGTTCCATCTTAAACACCATGGTCAATGTTTTACATTTGTACTGATACATCTATATTTAATACAGTGTTTTTGTTTATTTACTAATTCCTTTGCTAATCTTACTCAGGTTCATAAAAGCACATTAAATTAAGCAATAGAATGACATTGTTGGAATGACAAATGTTTTCACTACCTGAAGTTATAATGTTGTTCCCTACCAACAAGGATGTTGTGAGGATTAATGAGATATTTAGAAAGAATTTTATGCATACAGAGAAAAGAGCTTTATAACGGTATAAAATAAATAAGAGTAACTTATTCCCCTACCAAGATACCAAAACTTGTATAAGCAGACTGGGCTACAGTGCCATCTCAAAGTTTAGAAATCATTGCCTGTGTTAGCCATAATCTTGGATAAAATGTTTTATGAGGGGGAAAAAGTCAATGCGCAGAGATAGAAAAAGTCTTATTTCTAAGCAGTTATTTAGTGTGACCAAGACTCTTGTTTGCATGGCACTAAGTTGTTTGGATTTTCTGTGTGACAACAGGACCTGTTTGGAAGAAAAAAAAAAAAAGATGGTGTCTCTATCTGTAGACGTTTCCTTTAAAACAATATCACTTCCTAATAATCTAACTCAAACTTTATGTAAGTCTACTAAAATGAAGGCATGTTTGGGATAAATATTTGAACAAAAATGTAACACATCAAATTCCATCGATTCCTTGTTTCCCAAATCATTGCCTCAGAGCCTCCAGCTCCAAAGACACTCAGACATAGGAAGGGAGGTTTCAGTCAATACCTAATTGAAGTATTGACTGACCAATCCCAGAACATTTCTGTTCTACCCAGCATAAGAAGCTCATCCCAATTTTCAGCACGATGACTTAAATTATTGAGGTTCCTTCCACTGCTGGCCTGTGCTCTTCAGGTCCTAACAGACTGGCTTTCCAGGGTAGCATAGCTTTTCAAGGTCATTGTGAACTGTCAACTCCTGAACATTGATCCAGTGTTTTCTCCCCTCTCCCCCTTCCTACATCTCCCTCTCACCCCTTGTCCACCTCTCTGGAGTGAGCATATCAACTCAAACTAAACTGTTGATAAAATACTACTTGGGTTTGGGCAATTGAGACAACAGCACCAATGGGAAGGAAGCATGCTTGAGCAAGTCACATGCCACTGGATCACTTCAGCGGGAAAACTAGCCAATTGAACTCTTGGAAGTTTTTAGTAAAAGAGACAAAAGGCTGGTGTACACAAATTTTCACATTTTACTAATGAGATTACATAGCAGATCTCTAATTTTCCTGCCGGTCAGAAGGTAGAGAGGAATACCAGGAGGTCAATGCCAACCTTTCCAACATAGTGAAGTTGAGACTCTACTGGAATATGTAAAACCTTGTATCAGTCCCAAGTGCCCAGAAAAACAATGAGATCTTAAAAAGAAATATATAAATATTATTGCTAATCATACAAAAAATGGTAAGATAAAATAACCTTGATTGTTATAATATTGGCACAGACCATGAACACTTGTCAGATTTATGTGTAAGTATTTTATTTTTAATTAATCATTTCAGAGAAAAACATGAATATGCATGTTTGAATTGCAGTGCAACATGGAATTTACCTTTATGTGAAGAAATGTCCAGTTCAATTAGTAACTGATTATAAAAACTATCTTATATTTATAGAACAGCCAGCTTATTTTATACTTACATATTTCTTAGTTTTTCCATTCTATTAAAAGGAAAATCAATACAAGATTGAAGAAACAAATTTTGAATAATGGCAATATGAAAGGATTTGATAGAGAAAGTTAATTTTAAGATAGTATAAAGAATTTTGCTATAACAAGAATAAGTAAATGGGGAAATATTGGTTATAAAAATTCTTTTATCAGTATTTATTAAACATTCAACCAATGACTGAATTCAAAGGCTATTTTTTTTATCTGGGGAAAAGTATGATTGCAAACAGTCATTTATATAACCACGGAGCATGAAAGATATGAAAAGAAAATTAAATTTTCAGTAAAGCAATTGCCAGACACTTTTGCCATTTAAAAGAAACTGAACTAGCTGGTGGAAAATATTTTTATTTTTCATTTTGTCCTTCAGAAGTCAGACTGTTTGTTGATAAGGCAGAATATAAGAAGCTGAAAAACACCAATAATAATCTCTTCTTATCAAACTATACAAAATGTGGTCAAACCATTTAGTTTTTCTGAATATATCATTAACATTTTTATTTATTTTTTCAAACTTTTAAAGTCTTATATTTTACAAGAAAGATTTGGATGGCTCACAATCCTTTAATTCATATTAATTGCCAACCATGAGAAGAAAATAACACTGGTATTTTATTTTCATTAGAATATGTTGCCTATTTACCTCCAAAAACTGTGGTAGTAACTGTTCATATTCCAAGATGAGGAAAATTCTATATAAGAATCCCTATTTTCATTAATTGTATATAATACTTTAAAAAAACACATGCAAGTGTCATTTTTTATGTGTTAAGTCTTTGATATTTGACAGTTTCACTCTATATTTATAACAACTTTATAGCAAAGATACCATAACTTTTCCTAGTCTGTACTATGACAATACATAGAAAGTTTAAACAACTTGTTCATTCTCATACAGCTAACAAGAGACAACCTAAAGAACTGACCCAGATTCTGGCCTGAAAGCCTCCTCATTAAAGACTAGCTTCCATGTTACCAGAAGGCACCATGCAAGCTTCCAAGGGAGAAGGAACCAATAGTCCACCCAGTTATGATGTCTATGAACTCCAATAATGACCAGCATGGCAGGATAACCCTTAGCATCCAATAGGTCATGCATACTTGGAGATAAACAACAGCCCTCTAATTTGACTTAAGACACACTCAACAAGAGGAAAATCATGCCTGGTACTGGAAGCACAGCCGACTACACAGGGCTGGATCTTGGCAGAGAACCTACATTCACCACTTTACTAAACCAGTATAAGCCCTAAGATATTCCAAAGGCTTATCATTATACCCACAGATAAGTGTAGTTCTCACCCCTCATTGAGGAAACACTATTTGCAACAGAAAGAGACCACTACAGAAAGCCACAACAGATCCAAATGCAGAGTGGTAGAACCCAGGCCCAACAGATACATCTGCTGTACAACTCCTGCACCTAAGTCTCAGGAATCACAGAAGAGGGAGTAGAAAGACCATAAGAGTGTGTCTCGGAAATATCAGAAAAATTACACCTTCCAAGTCATTTCAACATGGCTTCCTAAACATGATCATAACAAGGATGGCACAAATAGGTGTGCGATAGTGGAAGAAATAAAGTTCATGGGTCCTCAGCCCTAGATAAAACCTACAGGAATTCTGACTAAGGAATTCTGAGAGTGGGAGAAATAATCTTCTCTGGGGAATAACACACCAAATGGTTATCTAATAATACTAAGATTTCAATACCAATCTTGAAAGCATATACGTACAAGCAGCATCGTGCAAAGACTGAGCAGGTTACATTTAAATATTTGGGAACATGTATGTGTGTGATAAGTTTAAACTGTTTGCAATCACACTTTTTTTTAACATAGAAAGGCCTTTGGGTTTGGTCATCATTTAAAATTTAAAATAAATTCTGACAAAAGAATTTTTATGAGCAATATTTTTCACTTTTACTTATCCTTGTTAAATTCTTGAAAAATTCTTTATGTGATTCAAAATTCAACAAATATACATACAAGAACAACAACAACATTTAAAGAAAAAGAGATCCCATCCTCCCACCTATCCTCCACTCTTTGGGAACTTCACAGAACCTGGCTGCAAACTCAGCTCTCCCCCATCCTGTGGGCACTTAAAGGCCTCCTTTCTAGCCAATTCCCATTTCTTCGCATCAGCTACCTATTCTAGAGACACTCTCTGCCTGGGAACCCCAGTGGCCACACTGGACCTGGACTATGCTGGATTTTCACTTTCCTTCCTGTTCTCCACTGTGATCTCTCCAGTCTTTCCCAGCCCTGTAGCCATTGTTTGCTGGTGCCTCTCCTTCCACATCAACGTCATTCACTGGAGACTCCAACTCATGATACAAAGCCAGTGAACCCCTGGCCCTTTCATTCCTGTCTCTCTTAGACTTGCTGCAAGGTCAAAATGGGACTAGGGTATAAAGGAACTCTCCCAAAGAAGAGGAAATAAAACATAAAGTTAGGAAAACACTGTGGGCAGACTAGACCAGGAAGATGAAACAGGGATAGGGTGTAAGAGGGAGGTAAGGGGCAGGTTATGTGAGTTGACAACTAACACTAAGAGCCATTTGAAGGGTCACATAGAAACATACTATTGTAGATTCTTAATTTATATACATATAAGAAAAAAATCTTCATGGAATCACCAAATAACCAGGCAGACAATGCCCAAGTTAGACATTTTTAGTCACTAAATGAAACCTTCAATGCCAGGAATGGTTCACATCTAATTGAGCTGCTGTCTGAAGTGCCTCCATGGAAATCTGAAAACAACTCAGGCTATTGCCAAGACTATTAATTGCTTTCCATAACCTGGTATTAAGGTCGTATTGCTAAAGACAACACTGGCATATCTTGTTTGGCATAGAAAAGTCAAGCTGATGCTAACTAGAGTCTTCACCTCTATTGATCAATGTTCATGGCACTATACAGTACTCTTCATGTTACTGGTGGGAAAAAACTAACCATTATCCTTCTTAATTGTATCTGAGCAGTCAGTCCTTCTTCAATTAACTCTGCTAGATATTATACCCACCATGAATTACTATAACTCAGATACAATTGGAAAGGATAGTGAAGACCATCTGTGAAACAGAAAATCCATGGAGTGAGTCAGATAACTAAGGCACAAAGATAATAGGGATATATGAAGTCAAAATACATCTTGTGCAAGTAGAAATCTTCTTTAATGAAGATTCTGACAAGCCTATGGACTTAGCTTCGTAAGACTCTGAATGTGGCTGGTGAATTTGCAGAGGCTATATTGAACCCTTGTCCCTGAAATGTAGGACAATATTCTTTGGGGATCTCCCCCTGTGAGCTTGGCCTTTTGTTGGATATGCATGTGAGCATCAGAGTATGGTAGTACAAATGAACTTAGGCATTGATAAAGCTCTGTTGGTTTAAATTTTCAGATATTGGCAATTACCATAACTGGAAAGGTAGCTCAACAATTGAAAAAGATTTGAACAAATTGTGCAGTTCTTTCTCCACTGTTTAGGCAGATTGAAAGCTGGTGGAACAGGCTTCAGCCTGGCCAGGTGTATTCAAGACAGACACTATAGCACAGAGTCAATGTGTGTGTGGGCAAGAAGAACAAAGAAGCAGAAAGAGAGACCATATGTTAAGCCGAAATCATGATAATGAAATAATGCAGGTAAATGATCATTACCTGCAAATTCACAAACATTAAGATAAAAGCACTTTGTTGAACATAACAGAGAATATAAAATTTGATTTTTTTTCTGAAAGTACATTATGAATTACCTAACCAGATGTCATCACTATACGATATTTTGTCTTCAAAATTGTTTCAGGGTGTATCATGGCTACATGGTATATCCATTTTACCCACTACACAGGATATCTCTAAATTTCTAAAGTTCTTAATTATATTTTCTCAATTTATTTATTTAAAAGTTTTAAGAAGTGCTGATTTTGATGGACAACATGGGTAGATCTGAAGTCAACATACACCACCATTCTTTCATATTTCTGTGGTCTCAATTCATTATCTTGTAAATTTTCAACTAAATCTTAGCAGTAACAGCTATGTTCTGCCTGACCTTAATTACGCCCCTTTCAACCTTGTCTGATTATCCCAAAAACAAATCTTATGAAAACACAAACACGCTACCATTAAGTCCCTGGCATAGTCCAGCTCTGTAGAATAACATAGAAAGGCATCATCATTTTCTTGCCTCTACTCTGACCTCAATCACATCCAACCTTTCATCTTACTAGTGATAGCCAGGAAGAGGCATTTCGGATTCTCATCACTAAGTTCATCCTGGCTTCAGCTCACTCCTTTCTCTTGTTTCTATGTCTGTGTCTATCACCCTTTAGTTTTACAGGACTCATTTTCTGTGACATACTTTACAGACGCTTTACCTAGGCAATCACTCTTGTATGTCTTCACAGCAAGCTCTTTTGATGGGTCTTAATAAACACTTTCACAGTCTTTTATTCTAAGAGTTTCCACAAAGTATAATTACTATTTATTGTCCATTTTCTCTTATGTAGTTATCAAACATCAATCTCACAGTCACAGGGAATTTATTCTATTTGTGCTTGCCATATATGTCTCTTGAAATTTTTGATAAAAGAATACATAGAAGGATATTTCGTTTGGATAAATATCAACCATCTGAACAAGTTGACAGGCTGCAAATTATATTTGACAGAGAAGTTTAAAAGTAACAAAAAGCTGCCTCTCTGGGCATAGCTTGAATGTAAAAACAAGCTCCGGTTAGATAAGAAGTAATTATAGGAAACACCAGTGAGTGACACCTTGTTTGCTTTTAGTTAATGACAACAATGTACCTGCTAAGGGCAAAGTTAGCAATGAGAAGTGAAAAGATGGAAAACATTAGGGAAATCTCTAAAATCAAGTCCTGACAGAATCATGGCAAACTGACTTTAACAAGACAAAAATTTGTCTAAAAATGTAGGATGCTCTAGGAAATGTCATAGGCAAAGGAGGAAAGTCAAAAGATAAATATGAGAGTGGATGCAATAACTATAGTTTTAAAAAGCCTTAAGGTAGATAATGTGTGTGTCTCTGTGTGTGTGCATATGCACATGTTTCTATAGTTTCAATCCAGACTTACAGGATAATTACTTTAAAATTATGAGAAAGACATAATGCAGGGGATGTATGATTCTAGTCATGACTTGAAAGTTTTGAATTTCAAAGCATTTTATTAATTAGGATGCTGAATGTTAAAACAGAGCTTATTGATAAATTTAATTTTTCAAAACTTGTTAAGAAAGTATCATTTTATAAAAAAGAGAAGCATATACATATCTCAATTCACATTGATATTTAATAGCTTAATATTCATGCATATATGTATATATAAGAGTTCCTTGGTTTTTTCCCTGCTCTTACTCTGTTCTCAGATGCCATCCAATATACCACACTATACTGAGTTGTGCTGTATTCTTAAGCCTCACTGTAGAGTTTTGTTGCTTCTTTATTCCTTCCCCCTCCCCACTTATTCTTAGTTATTGGTCATATTTAATTTTAAGACAAATATGACAAATATTTTGTATAATGTTATTTGATTATAGTTAATTTGTTTTATTAGTAAACTCAGGTTATAGATTGTGAACTTAAAAGCAAAAGAGATGAAATATGATTCAAACACATCATGCCAAGGATACACACTACAAAAATAAAATCATGATTTATCCCAAATGTTTACTTGCCTGGAGTATTTTATCAAAATTTTTAAATTAAAATATAACTACATTACTTTCCCATTTCCTGTTCTCCCTCCAACTCCTCCTATGTTTTCTCCTCACATTCTTCCTAAACCCTCTCAAATGGCTGACTTTTTAAAACTTTTCTGACTAAATCAAAATAAAAAAGCTCCTTCCTCCATTCCATTCTTGTAACATATTTCTTAATCTGAAAAGGAGTGAGGGAAAGTTTGCTGTGCTAACATTGGACTATGAAATAAAAGTTTTTTTCAACACAATGATATTTGGGTGTTGGTATTACATATACTGAATATTCTTTTTGTTAAAAATAATCATTCATTTTTTTTCTTCTTTTACTAACATCATTCCTCTCTTTCCTTTCCCTCCACCAAACCATGCATACCCCCATTGTTCTCTTTTAAATTCAACACCTCCTTTTTTATGAATCTGTAATTTAATTATATACATATTTATACAAATGAGCATACCTACACCTACACACGCATCACTAAATATAATTTGCCCAGTCTGTGTAATGCTACTCACATGTATATGTTTTCATTTGGTATTAAATATCCAGTTAATGACTCTTTCTTCAGGAAGGCTAATTTAACTATACTCTACAATCCGTAGTAATTAAACAATAAGAGTCTTTGAAGCTTGATGGAGCATCATTTGGTATTCTTTGTCCATTCTCCCTCTCATTCCTTCTGTATTGACTCATCTCCCCAACAAGAGCCTCCCTCCCAAACTTACCCATTTACTCTTTGTTATTACCTGAACTCAAGTATTTTTCTCTCTAGCTCCTTTCCATGGTCCCTTTTTACTTTCCTGGTTTCTGTATTGACTCTGAGGGTTTTGAGCTAAAAGCCACAAATGAAAGACCTTGTGGTGTTTGTTGTTCTAGTTCTGGGTCACCTTACTCAACATAACCTTTCTAGTTTCATTGGGTTTTGAGGCTTCATGACTACAAGATTTGTTCTTCTTCCAATACAATACTCTTTGGAAGAAAGTTGCTAAATGTACATACATTTAAACAGTTAAGGATTATGATGCATTTTTCTGGATGGGTATAGCTACATACATATTTCAGAATGGTTCTGCATGAGGAATTTTGTCGCTATATTTTTATATACTTAATTTGTCATATTCTCATTGGGCTTTGTGAGTTCTCTTACTTGGCCCCTATAGTTCTCTAGCAGTTTTCATTGTTTATTTATTTAGGTTCTTCCCTTATTATCAGTTCTAAAATGTATGACAGACTTGTCTTATGATTGTTCTCACTTCATCACTAGAGTCAGTCATTTCATCAGAGGACTAATGATATTGTAAAATTCCATCACTGATATTCTCTTCATTTCTAGGCTTTTATTGCTTCTAGGCCTTCTAAACAGACAGAGTTACAATCTACAGGTATATGTACTAACCTATATAAATAGATACATCTTTAAATATTATGTTCTAACCCATCAGTTTGTATATTACATTAAACATTGGCTAATGTTATTCCCTCTGAGGCTAAATGATATCCAACATATGCTATTCTAGATTTATCGTTTATTAGAAATATTTTAATCTAAAGCTGGGAACACAGCCTATTTGTAGAGACATTGACAAATGTTTGAATAATCCTTGGTTTGATACTTAGTATCAAAGGAAAATAACAACAATGATCTCTCTCACCAGGCATTGCTTTCATAACCATTGTTCATTTGTTTTTAAGTGCATCATTTTCCTGACTCAGAGATTTGTTTTCCCTTCAAGTAAAGGAAACATGAACATTCTACCATTTAAGTGTTGATTCATTTACCTTCATTCTACATGTTCTGTGTTGCTAGAGTACTGCAACAATGAAGTTGCATCCAACTTAAATCTGGTGTGCATGTGGGTCTCTGTCTCTATCTACATCTGTTGAACGAAATTTACATGGATGTGATCAAGATATTCATCAGTGTGACTATGGGACAATGATAGTTCTGGCACCCTCTCCTCTGCTGCCCAAGGACCTAGCTGGGGACATCCCTGTGGACACCTGGGATCTCCTCTAGAGCCAAGTATCTTGCCAGTCCTAAAATGACTCCAATAATGTAGATATCTTATTCCCTTCTCCAACATCCACCTTTCC
>PVIU01016726.1:0-44148 GCA_004026605.1 Ondatra zibethicus | reverse complement strand
GAGCAATGGATTGAGCCCCCAAGGTGCAGGTGAAGAGCAGAAGGTGGGAGAAGATGAGTTAGGAAGTTAGGACCGTGAGGGGCTGGTCCACCTACTGAGACAGTGTGCCTGAACTAATGGGAGTGCACCAATCCACCTGGACTGGGACTGAATGAGCATATGATCAAACCAGACTCTCTGAATGTGGCGGCGAAAGTTGACAGATGGAGAACCCATCAACAATGACACCAGGACCTATTTCTTCTGCATGTATTATCTTTTTGAGAACCGAGTCTTTTTGAACAAATGCCTCTTGAGAGCTAGATTACAAAGTGTTTCAGAGTCCCCTTGAGGACATAGTGTAGTGGCCCAAGGGCTCCCTCCTCACTTCCTTCACCTCCTAAAGATTCTACCTTTCTCTGGTAGTGCCACCCTGGGGACCAGGTCTTTTCTATGTGAGCCATAGGGAACTTTCAACTTTGTCTTTAGGATATTGGGCTTCCCCATCCCCATTTGATTTTTCTGTTTGCATACTTCACATGTTTTACCAACTCTCCTGGCACCAATGGGATTGATTTTATGAAGGAATCAAGTGAGAGCTTTTTAAGCACCCTGAGGACCTCATCCCCATCACCAAGGACCTCTTCAAAGTCCCTTTCCCCCATGGGGGGACTTTGAATAGCTCCTTTTATTCCCATTCCATATGCCGTGAGGCCTGAAGATGTGTGGTGGACTGGCTGGAGTCACTCACCATAAAGGAGAAGGGCCAGGAATGGAGCACACCTCTACCTCAAGGCCAGAGCTTTCTTCTCCTTTGGTTTTATAGATATCTATAGGTATGCATTATATAAAAGATACCGGGCTACATGGAGGAGGAAGCGGGCCATGAGAGAACAGAGTGAGTAAGTATGTAATATCCTTACCCTCTAGTCAGGCAGAGGAAGGCAACATAAGAACAATACATGAACCAGCAATCTCATCAACAGCCTAGTTAAAGATATGAGAAAAGCTGTTGCCGCCCACTGTGCAGTTACAGTGTAGCTTTACTACTAATGTCTTTATCCACCAAGTAAGGCAACTCTAGAGCCAGTTCAGGCTCACTGAGAAGATACATAGTTCTCTAGTAGTCCTCGTAGGCACATAGAGAAAACAGAACTTGAAAGTCCAGTTTAGAAGGAGCCTTGTGTCACATCAAAGAGTACATTTCTCATGGGGGCTGTTTCCTGCCAGTATGAGACAAGACCTCACAGTAGTACCAAGGCCTTTCTGGCATCCCTAATCTCTTCTCTCCCAGTGAACAGCCAGGTTTTTTTCAAGCCTGCATTTCAACCTCCTGAGATTTCCCTTTGAAATGACAGGGCCACTGGGAGATATTTTGGGAGCACATCTACTGAGGAGGAAGCGGAGCTTGACACCAGGGCTGCAGGAGTCATTCTAACACACAGCTGCTTACGGAGCAGTGCTGGGATCTGAGGCTGCTGGAAAGAGCATACGGAACTGGAGCAAGATGGCATGAAGGCAGTGGCTGATGCCATGTGCTGCCCTTTTCTGGTCACACAGGCACCCCTGATCCCTGTGGTCACAGAAACTAAACAACCTTGGAGTAATGAGTGTTGAGTTGGGGTATGGAGAGGGAAGAGAGTGGCACAGGACATAGACAGCAGAGCTGGAGAGGGCTCAGGAGGCAGCTAGTGACACATTGCATTTGGATCTGGTGCCAGCATAGTTTAGACAAGATAATGCATGTCAAAATCACTGACAAGGGCATGCGTTCTCTAGGTTACCTGTTCGGCATGGGAATAGTTTAACTCCTCAAGTTTACAGATAAGAAAACTGAATTGGAGAGAATAGACCCAAGTGATTTATGTAAATGACAGCTTTCTGGGTGAGAATTCCAAATCACATTTTCTGATTTCTAATTTGATATCTCCCCACTAAGATGTTCTAAAAGCCAGATTACCCTATCTGTAAGAGAGGAAAATGGAATCTCAGGGCTTCCCTAATTTGAATTTGGGATTAAAGCAATTCCACTAATGTTGGATGAGCTGGTTGGCTCATAATCATGAAATCCTCTGGGGTGGGCTTGGTTGATGGCATTTAAGAAGGGCTTTTGAGATCCCAGAGCCACTGTAACAAAACAAACAAAAACAAAAAACAAAAAAAAAAACCCAAAAAACAAAAAGAACCTTGCTATTTGGAAAGCAATTCTGTTTCCTTCTGGATTGTTTAGGAATGAATAAAAACTGGATTTGTTATGTAGGAAACATGCCCTAAGAATTCCATTTGCTAACACAACTGACTCCTTAACATGTATACATTCTTTCTGAATTCATGTGTGTCTCTTTGAAATGTGACCATAACATTCTCTCTACTATGAGAGAATTTCTCTAGCCATCTTATGGATTGGAAACTATGGGCTTGAACTTGTGACAGGGCTTCCTCGTTAGAGTGTTAGCAGATGGCTAGCAGAGATGGAGACAGATTTGCATGCTGGACCCTGTATTCCCTCTTAGCAATATGGGGTTGCTATGTAGAGAGATTAGGCATTGCAGCCCAGACCAAGTATCCTGTGGGCGATGTGTTACCTACCAACAGATACGTGGATTATCTCAGATGAGTCGTGAGGACTGTCTACCTGAGTGGAGGTCACCACTTTCTAACCAAAAGTCCCAGGAAATGATATGCCACATATTGTTCTATGCTGTGAAGTCTTGTGTTCTTTGATTACACAACTATAGATAACTGCTATACCTTGTCATTTTTTTCCATACCATTTTCTTCTTAGATGTTAACCTCACACAAATATTCAATAACAATCCAAATTTAGGCTTTTAAAGTTCACCTTGGTCTGGGGGATGGGAGAGTGACGATTTTTTGAAGATATTTTGGGAAGTTTTTTCATTAAACTATTTTTTTTCCTTAAACTTGTTTTACTTTCTTTCCATTTTTACCCAGCAAATCCAAACTGTGTTCAGTTTCTCTTTAAGTTGGACTTGGTGGTTGTACATGTTACTTTTCTTGTGATGGGCCACCTGATAGAAGTGATTTGTGTGAAGGAGGTATTTGGCTCACAGTTGAAGAGGATGCTGTCCATCATGGTAGAAAAGCCGTAGCGGACTCCCTGGTAGCAAATGCATGGTAGTGGGACTCCACATCTTGGCAGACCCAGAAACAGAACATTCAGGAAGGAAGCAAGCTGCCCTGTAACTCTCTAGGCCTGTCCCTTTGTCCCTAAACCAATGCCTAGAAGGTCCCACAATTTTCTAAAACAGTATCATCAGCTAGGAAACACATGTATCTGTGGACATTTCTCATTCAAACTGAATGGCAGTCAAATTGGCCATTCGTCCTCTTGCTTTGGGGCATATTCTTAGGCCCTTTCCTGCTTGATTCTGTGTGCATCTCAGAAGTTGCTCCCATAAGCAGTTTGCTGGGATCCTTTGCCAGCTAGATAGCAGTTATAGCTCACCAGTTCACCCAGTGGGGGGCACTAGTGAGGAGTTAGTTGTGAGAAAGTAGAAAAAAGCAGGGATTTCTTCCCATGTTTTCCTCATCCAATGACAGTGGCTACACCTCTTCTGTGGTCATGGCTTTCCTCGGAAGCCCCTCCCAGCTCCTATTGTGAAGGCCCTTGGTGGTAAACAATGGCTCCCAGTCTCTAGGAATGCCATCTCCTTTCTTATCAATTGAGTCTAGGGGTAGGAGAGGCTTTGAAGTTCTGAACTTTTCAGATCTCATTTTATCCTTACAGTGAACCAACATTTGTCTTTACTCAGAAGTCCAAGTGTGAGCATGCTGTTACATGCAGAGTTATCTGGTCTACTAAGATCATGGAAAAGAACATGTGAAGACAGGTTCTTAGGGATCCAGTTATCTTTGTTGGATACCAGAGCCAGAGATATTCACTAGAATGAACTTGCCCAAGAGTTTAGGGCAGTGGTTCTCAACCAGGGGAAACTTTTGACACACTCAATGACTACTTAATGATCTCTGAAGATTTCTCTGTGTTATAAATGTGTGTGTGTGCGTGCGTGCACACGTGCGTGCATATGTACATGTGTGCAGGGAGGAGGTGTGTATTGGGTATCTTCCTTGATATTTTTTGAGACAGTGCCTCTCACTGAAAATGACACTCAGATTCAACTGATGGCAGATCAATGAGTTCCAGGGTTCTCCTATTTTACATCACATGATAAATTGCAGAGGGGCCACCATGCCCAGCTCTTATGTTCATGCCGCAGATCTTAACTTGGTTCCTCATGCTTGAGTGTCAGGCACTTTACTTACTGGCCCATCTCCCTAGCTCCTGAAGACAATTTTTAATGTATTCTCTTAGAGCAGGTGTGTGCTTACTGTCATGTACAGGGTTTTAGCTAAGGATCTGTGTCCTCTCGGAAGTCTTTTGGGAGAGTCCTCAGAACAAAGAAGTTATCTAGTGCAAAGTATTAATAATGGAGGCCAAGATAGCTTGATCTGGATATTCCTACTTCTTGTCAGTTTGAGTTCTGCAGTGTACCCAGGTAGCACTTTGCTCCACCCCAGACCTCTTTCTCAAGACCAAGTTTCCTCCCCAGGGTCCTCAGGATATCTCTTCATGCTCTAAAAGATGTCTCTTGAGGCTTTAGCAGAGATTGAGTTCTGATTTTATACTTTTGTAATACAATTTCTTATGTTCAGATTGCCAGGAAGTGGACTGAGCTCTAGAGGAAGGACCTGGGTCAAGAGGGACAAATCAGACTGACTTCAAGAGAGATGAATCCTCAGCAGTTATCAGCTCAGCTTAGCTCTTGTCCATGCACCATCCAGATGGCCATTGTACCCCCAGTGCTTTGAGAACTCTGTTTCTAACGTTGTCCCAGCCAAGGGACATCTCTACTCCAGCTGATGGTTCTGTACAGCATAGTATTATCCTTGGCTTGAGAAGAGAGTGAGCATGTGTGGATGGGCCTGCAATGTTTAATAGGACATGGCTATAACTTTTCATGTCCTACCACCCACTTGCAGCAGCCCTGTCACATGAAACACTAAATTCCTTTCTTATCACCAACATTTGATGAGAAAATGCTGTTTGGCATCTTCCTCCAAAGACAAGACATCTAACCATGTTCCTTGCAGCCTAGCGCTCTGCCCACAAGATCTGACTTGTTTTTCTCACCCCAAATTTATAGACAGTTAGAAGGAAGCACATCCTGTTTGCTGTCTGGAGGGGCAGTGGAGGGAGGGAAAGAGTGACTTAGGGAGTTTGTTTTTCTCAAGACTTCCTCAAGCTGCTTTATGACTTCATACAAACCTCTCATCTATTACTCCTTAATTTTATGAGCAAATTGTTCTTTCTTTTCTGACTTTCCCCCACTGAGTTTTCTTGGCTGACCCGTGGGCCAATTATCAGAACTCCCAGGCTTAGCTGGATCCTCCCTAACATAAGTATAGCTGTAAAATATTGACCCCAGAAAATAAGGTGTGACAGTGTGGCCTAAGGCGAAGTCCTTATTCATTTAGTTAATGATATGACTTAAATTGAGAGTCCAGGGTGGCTGACAGTGAGTTTCTGTGGTACAATAGAAATTCAGAGCACCCAGTGGTGCCCATGTTCCCCAGGCCTGACCTGGTAGGGTGGTAGAACTGAACAAAAGCTTCATCACACCACCCAAGAGAAAGCTGTTCATTACATTCATGGGAGATGGATAATTAGAGGAAAATATCCAGTTTCAGGAAAGTGCTAAAGGCAGTGCGAAAGTATAGATGGTTGCCTGGGCTGGACCATTTAATAACATTTACTAGGGCACAGTCCAGCCTTTTAGATGCTATCAGCTAAATAGTGTGAGAGAGTGAGGCCTGGTTCATTTAATCTCCTCTTCCATTTAGGGCAAACCATACATTTCCCTTTCAATCCAGTTGTGTCTGAGTTAACAAGGGCTCTCACTGCTGGGTCCTTCTTCAGTTTCCCATATGAGAATACACTGATTCCTAAATGTCCCAACAGTTCAGGAAGAAAAAAAGAAAGAAAAAACAAAAACCAGAAAACCAAAACAACAAAAACCAGCCATCACCTGGACACTTTTTAATCACACTGTTTTTAATTGAGGGTTTGCTCATTTAAGTTCGTGCCAAGGACTCTGTGAATGGAATGGCTTTCTGAGGTCACATCACTGCAAGTCCACAATAAATGCTGGTAGATTGTAGATAATAGAGTATCTATGCACTTTATACTTTTACTTATGAGCAATGGCTTTTATGGCACAATATAGGTACAGTACATTTCAAGAGTGACCGTGAAGAAAATACTAACATAACTTTGGAGAGCCATGCCCTGAGTAGTAAGGGCTGGGGTGGGGGATGACTCATTCTTCACTCAGAGTCGGCTTCAAAGTTTTATTTGGAGGATTTAAATTTAAGTTTGAAGAAGTAAGTAGGGCTGAGACCCCATCCTCTGTTGATCATTCTTTCTGATGAATAAGTATGAAAACTGCTTTGAATTTGGTTTTTTCCCTCCGATAAGGATTTATTTTTCCATGCAGTCTTTTCTTTGCACCTGAAGGAGCACTGCTGTGAAAAGCGAGGCCTGCTTCCTGTTCCGAGCTGGAGCCTCCCTCGGAAGGTTGTCAAGAGAGAGCAGCTCCTAGGATTTATGCCTGGGACCTGTCAGAGCAAAATGATCATAGCAAGCCCTCTCTGCCATCAATCACCGCGGGACTGGGGATGGCAAGGACAAGCATTTTCCACATTTCTTTACTGTGCATATTTAGTCTTGTGCCTGGAGGAGGACTAGCTCCTTTGAACCATTCTTGGAGATTTCTTTTCCATCAGATGGCAGCTCAGAGAACTACTTAATCCTCCCCCAAAGCGCTTCTCTCATTGGCCTGCTGAGAAAAACAGCCGGGGGCGAAAGCGGGAAGCAGGCAGGGATAACCCACCAGTAAGTCCAGAGACACAGTTTCTGGAGCACCGTGGCTCCAGCATCTTGACTTTGGCGCTATGCTGTCTGCCTAAGGTTTCCTTCCTCCAATGTCTCAGTGTCACGTGTCATTCAGGAACAAGAGCACGGAGCTGACACTGCTGGTCTTATCACTGGGAGAATTCTTCCCTTCCAAACAGCTGTTTCCCACATTTGTCAAGGCAGAGTTTGAAGGGAAGTGGGGCGGGCATTCCTTCCTGCCCATCACAGAGGTCTGGTTTGTCGTGATAACATTCAAGGGGCGCATTTATTCCTCTTGCTACCGAAGGTGAAAGGCTAGGGTCACAGAGAGAAAAGACAAGAAGAAACCTGTTGGAAGAGTTTATAAATCTTGCCATGAGTGCTCCAAACAAGAGCTGAGCCTGTGTCTGGATGTGTAAAGTACTGCCATATTGGTAGGGACCTGCTTCCCCAGACCTAGAAAGCCGGTAGTGTAAACAGAGAGCTGTTGCTTGAATCAGGTCTGTTTTGGCTTAAAGTCTGAGGAACACATTGCCTTCAAAGTGAATTCTTAGGTGTCACTTCCCATAAGTTATGGCAGAAGATTACAAAGCTACTGATATAACATATTAGTTTGATAGACAGAATTATACCCCCAACGCTTCCTGCTCTCCCCAATGACGCACAGTAACGAGTGTGTCTTGGCAGCTGCCTTGATTTACCACCAGTCTGGGAGGCCAACCGGGAGAAGGAGCATTCACATGGATGCAGGGCCTGAGACTGGCCCCAAGCCTAGTTTATAAAGCTGCCCTGTAATTCACCACAAATGTGTCACCATTAAAAGAGGAAAAAAGGATTGCAGATAATAAATACTCTCTAATTTATTAGCTAACAACAAAGAGATCAGAGCCAGTTGTGATGTGATTGTTTGACATAATATTGTCAAGGAAAAAAAAGCTAAGTTGACCAGAGAGGTAAATTACACATTCAAGCAGATACATCAACTCTTGGCTTGTCACTAGTCCAACTAAGCAAAACACCAAACGGAGGGGAGAGCTGGCAGTGCTCAGTGCTATTTATCTCTGGACGAGACATATTCAAGAGCGAGTGAAATAAGACATACTTCTTTTGGACTTGGTCAGAGGCCAGGTTTTAACTGTTATAAATTAGATGTTTTGTGAATCGGATTTGGCAATTCTCGTTGCTTTTGTCCTGGTGAGGAGATGAGAGATCCCACTGTTTGTCTGATACTGTGGTTTGGCCAGCTGGGATATGGGCCTCTACAATTGGGTGCTGGGAGGATTTGCAAGTTGTGGTAACTGAAGCATGAAGCAGCAGAAAAGTTCTTGAATGTGGTTCTTTGTAAACTTGGTGGCATGGGAAAGATTTAAGTTGCCACTTTCCTTATCGTGGCTTCTTCCTTTGGGCTTTGATGTAATCACCTGGGATGCCAGGCCCAGATGCACAATCAAGATGGAGTTCTGAAACCTTAGTGTTGGAAGAAGTGTCTGTCTCATTCTGCCCTGGATCTGCAGCCATCAGCTCGCTGGAGGCAGGCCACAGCCTCTGAGCAGCTGCTCCTAATGGAGCCCAGAGTCTGGGGGACCTGCTGGGATGTGGTTTGACATAAACAGCTACCCAGATTGCTTCTCCCAGTTCTGACTTTGGAAAGAGAATATTTTTACCTGAGTGGATTTTATTTTCTTGTGTTGTGTTTCATTCGCCCTCGAAGTCACCTGATAGTTGAACATAGGTTTCTTGAATTTACCTCCTAATCTTGAGGTAAGAATGGCAGGCAGCTTCTCACAGGAAGGCTCCGGAGGGTGTTCCATTCTGAGTGGTATGGATTCATGAACCACAGCTCAGTTTTGGTATAATTAATAAATATGCTGTCAATTGATTTGTATGAATGAATAGAGATCCTTTCCTCCCTCCTCCTTCCCTCCCTCTTTCTCCCTCTGGAATCTGGTAGATCATTGAAACTGCAGTTATAATACAAGGCATATGGTGAAAATCTTAGCGGGGGGAGGGAGAAAGTCTAGTGAAGCGCATTCTATATGGAAATCTTAGCAGGGGGAGAAAGTCTAGTAAAGCGCGTTCTATATGGAAATCTTAGTGGGGGGGGAGAAAGTCTAGTGAAGCGCATTCTATATGGAAAAGCTCTACCTCATAATTTGCTGGATTTTAAAAATTATTTATTTAAAAGAGTGAAACAATGAACATAACATTGAGTGGGTAGGAAGGCTGGGAGGATCTGGGAGAAACAGGGGGAAGGAAAACATGATCAAAATATATTGTACGAAAATATTTTTCATTAAAATTTATTTTATGTAGTTTTAAGTTTTGTTTTGTTTTTATCAATTTGATATGCTGAGATGGAAGCCAGCATCATGTGCAGGCTTTTTCTCACTGCTTGGAAAGTGCTGAGTGGCTTCTTGTGGAAGAACCCAGCGGAATGTTCCCTGGATAGCTCTATTAGCTTGCGGCCTTCCAATCCTGCCCCCTCCTTAGTCTTGCTTGGTGTCAAGTTTGGTAGACACTGACCTGGAATTTCTCTAGAGCTGGCATCCTCCTTGATTTTCCTGATCTATTTGAGTTCAAATACTATTCCCATTTTGACTCAAGGAACTTGCAGATTTACAGTCTTGGGTCTCTGTAGTTAACCTGCAGCAAGCATGGCCGCCTTCTCCTTGCGATCACATAGCTCCAAGTCCACCCTATCAACCTTTGCATTTTGTGTGCTTCATCATGCTGACATTTATTGTGCCCTACTATCTGTATTCTAATCTCATGACTTTTGTATGTTCACAACACACTTTCTTGTTTTACTTTCATGGTTTTCGGGGACTTCCTTCCTCAGTCCACTCTTCCTTCCCAACAAGGTGTTCTGTACCAATGCCACATTCTGGGCTTAGGTACTGACCACCATGAGTTTGTTTCAAGTTCTCTTTATTTCAGGAAGTTATGACTTATTTTATAAGAACAGTGTCCTTTTATCATGTCAATTCCCCCTTCTACAAATCTCTGAGAGTACCTGCTTGCTTTGGGATAGAACCATGGAGCCATAGACTACCTGCTCAGGTCCTCTGAACCTTAACCTCAGTGTTTTTGTTGAACAAACCAAGGAGACTTTTGCTATTTAATTCACCCTGTCAAAGCAACTCGTTTATCCACGGTCACCAGGCTTCTAGTCTCCTTGCTGGGCTCTCTCCCTAATATCTTTCCATGTTCTGTTAGTTAGGAAGGGTATTCAGAAGGTCATTAGAGTGGTGTGTCATCACTGCCTTTTTGTTTGTTTGTTCTCCTTCATAGAGAATAAAATCATCGCAGCACATTGTGTAAAATGAACTTTAGAAGTCTTAAGATGATTATAAGAATCTACAGCCGACTCCAGTGAGACTCATGATGAACGCTACCAAAAGAGGCAGCCTGCAGCAACTTCACATCAATGACAGTGTTGAGAGAGGGCTCTTGCTTGTATATCGTGTTTCATCTATTGGCAATGGCACCTAAATTTAAGAAGCATTCATTTGGAGGATGACTTCATACTTAGTAGGCTGCTGATACACATTGAGATATTGAGTACCTGACATACAGTGACATTCATGCACATGGCTACTTAGCACTCTTACTACTGACTCACTCTGTGACTATTGCCAGCATAGATTTAAAAAAAAAAAAAAGCAAGGCTCATTTCACATCACACCAAGCTAAAAAAGTGTATCTTTCTTCAACCAAGAAGATAGAGTATCCACCAGGCCACATGGCCCAGTGAATAGGAATGAATGGTGTACTCAGTAGCTTTAAGGCAGTGTCAAGCAAAATAGATTTAAATCATTCTGAAAGATATAAATTCTAAGAATGGATATATTGTGCAGAATGAAATGAGGCTCATGAAGGAATTGATTGGGAAGTATACCAAATGGAATGGAAGAGAGCAGGAAGGCACATATTGGAGAGAATAAAGTATGCTTCCGTTTGAAGGGTATTGAATTTACTAAGATACAACTGACCGACTATAAAGCAAATGAATAAAATATGTAGCCATTTCGGATGGACAGTCAATGGGAATGACTTAGTTCTATATTCGCACGTGATCAGCTACAACCTACATTGTGGTGACTTCTCATGTAATTTCCTTAGATCTCCCAAGAAAATCTGAGGTTTTAACCTTCCCTGATGTACTGAACTATTCTTTAAGGGGAGGGGGCTATGATGATTGGAAAATTAATTGGAAATATGATATTTTGTGTTGAATTCCCTTGGTCCAGAGAACCAAAGTGATTTTTTTATTTCCTTGAGTTGCAGGAAGATTTTAGATTAAATTAAACCAAGTATCATAGTGAGGACTGATTGTCCAGAGAAAGTTATCTGTATCTTGTTGTGATGTTAAGGGGCTATATATCACCAGGCATTCAATTTTTGTGTCCAGAAAATTTAGAAACTTGAGGTTGATATAGAAATCATCTTTCTGGGAATTTTCTGCTATGCATAAAACAAATATTCATTCAACATCTCTGCTATATTTTAGTAGTGACCTTCTGGAGAATTCTGTTGTTGTTTTTTTTTTTTTATTTTTGGTTTCTGTTTTTGTTTTTTGGTTCTGTTTTTGTTTTTTGGGGGCTTTTTTGCTTTTTAAAGGAAGTCTCACCATGGGAGCTCAGATCCAGTGTTACAGTGTTACTGTGTCAAGGGGGTGTGGTTTGCTCCAAGATCAGACTCAAACTCAAGTGAATCCCCTGTAGAAAGTTTAAGAACAATGCGAGGAACTAAAATCTTGTGCAGAATGGTTGTTCAGCACTCACTGACAATTCAGACAGTAAACGGGAGTACTCTGTGGGTGAACATTTTTATCATTCGAAGTTTTAAATAACTGCTATTTTTCTTTTCTATCTCAGTAAGGTTAATAATATTTTAATTGCTACTAGAATTTATTATGTACTAGCATACTTTAAAATCCTATGTGTCAATGTGCATTATATTCTGCATGGCGGAGAACTCCAGCTGCATAGGGAGGTCCAGCACATGTGAATTTATCTGTACTTGTTTGATAGAAAGTGCCTAGTGGTTTAGAATGGCTTGCAGATACTCCTCAGATTAAAAAAGATTGCATTGTGATAAACTCACTGTAACTGAAGTTACTGTGAGTTGAGATGCATCAAATGTGCCTACAGTAGTGAACCTCACAGTGTAGCCAGCACATCTTAAACTGATCAGAGTTGAGCAAAACCCTCTCCTCTAATATAACCCACTGAAAAGACTAGAGTTCACCATGCCATGTCTGCTGTATACATACTATCCACAAAGAACCATAAGAGGAGTCCTAAGTCAAGTTATACACATCGGCTATACATATCAGAACCAACATTCATTTAACAAGTAGATTTAAATTAGACAAACAGAGTGAAATAATTAAATATAAAGAAATGGGCCTTTTCCCAGTAAGATTTTAGTAGGCTTGTGTACACTCTCAGTCTCGTGGTACCCAAATGAACTTATAGGGGGCTTCTTTTTTATTCCCAGGAATAAGTCATCCATCAGTCTGTGCTGGTTGGGTGGTGCCACATAGATGGTGTAGTTACAGGGTCCACCCAGGAGCTAAAGTCATATAGCTCTCTCAAATGGAGTCAAAACTGTTTATAAAAGGAGTCTCATAGGGCAATAAATGGCCTAATTAATAAAAAAACAACACTGTTTTGTACAATATGAAGTTATGTAGAGTATGGAATAGTCCGTTCTCAATAGTCAAAATGACCATGTACGTTGAATTAGAAGACTCTTGGTGTAGGGAGATACTAGCTAGAGAACAGACGGCCTCTGTAGAACTAGAATGTGGATTTCAAATGCTTGTCTCTGGTGGATGAGATGTCTGTCCATCAGCTTCGTGCCGCAATCCTGCTCCCCTACCACTCCAGAGTCTTCTGACTCTGCTTTACTATTAGGCAGTGAATCCTGGCAAAGGCGGGATGATGGGAAACATGCTGGCTGGCTATTCAGGTGAAGGGTGGCTCTGCCACCATGTTAAGTTTTACATCCTTCTTTTTGCTTTGTCCCACGTTTTGTTCTATCAAATGAAGGACTCGAGGAACTGACCCCAGACAACTCTTCTGGCATTTGCATTTTACGCCTACATCTTTTTAGACTGTTATGGAGTCCTTTGTCATTTTTTCCTCTGTGCAGCTTACTTAGCCCTGGGTTTGTAAAGGACCCCTGATTTACATTAGATTCTCTCCCAAGCTTCCCAATCTATGAATGTTGGTTATTTGGTTTTGCTGATCTCCAAGGAGCATCACTGATGCACTCATGCATTTCAGCAAGTTCACTTGAAGTAAGTGTGCCCCCTTATTGGTCCCCATGACTTGAGGCCCTTTCTTGGCACAACTGACTTTGTCCTGTGCCTTATTTATGCTGGAGCACCCCTGCTCATCATCTTTCCCTTCTCTCTAAAGCCTTCATGCCAACTATCTCTGGTAAATACATGCTTGTCCTCTGGTGTCTATGGGGAACATTTTCAGGACCCCTCACACAGACTAAATGTTTGAATGCTGACATTCTATATATCAAATGGCAGTGTTTGCATATAACCTGTGTAACTCTTCCCCTATATTTAAGATGGCTTTTAGATTACTTAACAATCTCTACTTCAGCGTCAGTGATGTATAAGTGGTGGTGATTATTCAAACAGTCATTACAGAAGTCAGAGTAGGTACAGTGAAGGTGCAAACTTTTTTCTCAAATACTTTGGCTCTTTAATTAGTTCTTAATGAGAATATGAAGCCCATGGATATGAGGGGCTGGCTATATTTCCTAACAATATTTCTCTCATAGTAAAAACAATCTAATATCCACAGAATTTTATGAAGATAGTGGCATCTATTTTGTGGGGGAGACTCTTCTTTCATAGTTCTTTATAAACCATTTTTCAGAATTCAAAGAAAAAGTCAAATGTCATTGTTTTGAAAGGTACACCCTGATTGTCGCAGGATTGATGGTTGTTTGGACTGCTCTTCTGAGGCCATCTTTCCTAGAAAGTTGATTCCAAGGCAGGCTCATTTTTAATATGATGCTTCAATTTGTTTTATTATAATGTGTGATCACAAAAGGAATTTGCAAGAGATATGACTTTTTATGGTCATTAATTTATCTAATTCTTTCTTTTTATGGTTTTGCAAAACACCAGTTTATGGCAGTGCAGAATGCAATGAAAACTCAAGTCAAAACATAAACTCTCCATGTGAGAAATGGAGTTGATGTTGTTTGAGTTTGTCAGGCTTCTGCTGGGACATGGTTCCACTAGATTAGCATATGGTAACTTTAATATTTTTGTCTTTTAGACAATAATAAAATACTTTTCTGTAGCACACTGCTTAAACTGCCACAGAACCCCTTTCACATATGTAAAGTTTTCTTCTCCCCCAACTGAACTATGACCTCCAGGCAGCACATGTTCATCCTGGAAATTTCATTATGTTCATTCCTGGATGACCAACACGCACAACACCACTTACTAGGTGGCACATACTGTTGGTGTTCCCAAATGGAAGAATGGGATATCGGGCTGAGATACTGTGTGTGGAGACACAAACACGCATCTGTTACCCCCCAAAGTCAATGAGTTTTTTGGGCTTACTTATTCATAGGTGAAACATTGCTTCCAGCAGACTGGGTGGCTCCAGAATACCTGTATCCCCACAAAAGACCCACTCTGCGTGGATGGCAACCTCGTGGAAACTGCGTCTTAGAGTCCACTTTTGTCAACCTTCTACTCCATACATAACCTAGCGACTCCCAAGACTACTGGCACTTTGGAGAGGGCAGGAGAGAACAGTGTCTAAATGCTGAGGTGAGGGCTCTTGTGAGTTCTCTCTTGGTCCTGTTCCTAGGGAGCATCGTACTCCCATAAATGTAGCTACGTCCACAGTGTTCTATTCAGTTAGCTCTCATGGCTACTGGTCCCAGGTACTCTATTCTCCAAGACAGCGATCATGTTCTACACAGAAGAAAAGGCAATACCACAACACCATGTCCACCAGACTCTTTGTCACTGGGCAAATACTTGGCAGACACAGTCTAGAGAGAAAATATTTATTTTACGTCACAGCATCTGAGATTTTAGTCTACAGACAGCAGCTCCACAGTTTCTTGACTGAGCTGGGGCAGAAGATCCTGATAGACATGTGTGGAAGAACATAGTTGCTCACCTTATAGAAACCAGGAAGCAAGGAGAAAGACAGGAAAATGCCAAGAGCATGTCCTCCTGCCCCCAGTAGTCTACTTTCTCCACCTAGGCCCCCCTCTTTAAAGTCTCTAGTAGCTCCTAACAAAGAAACAGTAGCTGGGGACCAAGCCTTGAGCACCTAAGCTTCTGGACAGCTTTACATTCAAGCTGTTCTGGCATAACCACGACAGGGCTAAAAACTGAAAAAGAAATGAGTTGATGGTGTTGCTAAGCTAGCCTGAAAAGGTCAAAATTAAATTTGAAGTCCTTCTTTTGCTTAAGTGGCAAAACTTCCTTTAACTCCATTACTTCCTGAGAGGACAAAACACCAACGACAAAGCTCGGTTCAGCTCTCTCAAATTTCCCCATGTTGCAGTGAAGAGTTACTTGCATTGTAACATTCCCATAGGGACCCCTATAAGAATTTGGTATACTACTGCCATCCAGAAGAGTCCAACTCACTCTGTAAAGGAGGTCTGTGGGCTGGACAGAGCCCTGTAGCTAAAGTGCTTATCAAACAAGCATGAAAACCTGGCTTTGAATCCCTAGCACCCACATACAAAGCCTGGTGCAGCAGCATGTGCCTGTACTCCTGGCAGTGAGAAGGCAGAGAGCAAAGGAGCCTGGGAACTTGCTGGCTAGCCAACATAGGCAAATCAGTGAGCTTGGGTTTTAGTGAGAGACCCTGCCTCAAAAAATAAGCTGGGGAGCAATTGAAGAAGACAGCCAATATCAACATTTAGGTTTCACATGCTGTGTATCCCTGTGCCACATGTGCTCGTGCAGCCTTCTGCATTCATGTATGGAAACACACACACACACACACACACACACACACCCCTCTACCTCAGAATGCAAGTTCTTGACTTTTTCCCCTTTCTGATAGTCTTAATGGTGAATGCTTTATCATGGGACAAACAGTATAGCAGTTACTTCAAGGATCTGAGACATCTTGGTTGGTCTCACAGTATCTGTCCAGATGACAGTGGAGTGGATTAGTTGTTGCTCCTTTAACTTAGGGCCACTTTAGCCCTCTGGAAAGGGCTGAGTTCCCAATCCTTATGTCTGGTCTGTTTTTAGTTCTGGAGAGAGGAGTACTGCACACTATAGAGAAAGGCACAGGATGATCCGACACCACAGAGAGGGTGAAATTGAGCAGAACACTATAGTAATATGGCAACTGGGAGAGATAAGAGCCCTCCCCCATGCTCACCCTCTGGAGCCCATCCTGCCAATTTCCACGTGAGGCTCAGTAAATTCAATAAGCTTTCCCTTTTCCTGCGGCTGTCCTGGTGTCACAGACAGGTACTCACCTTCTAAGATGGGAGCCTGACACCTCTCAAAAGTGAAGGGACCTGTGGCAATTTTAAGCATTCCAACCAGATTAATTCTAGTGACAGTTATCCTCTGAGTCATTTGGAATGGCTTGCCTCTTTTCAACTCTCAAAATTTTTATTTGATCCTTATGGCCTCTGGGGCTAGAGCTGGGGCACTGTGTGCGTGTGTGTGTGTGTGTTTGTATGGTGTGTAGCAAGAAGCAAAAGTAGGGGAATTGTTGATCTGGTTCGATTTAAATCTTTTCCATTGTTTATATGTTCCCATTCTTCATTTACCTCCCTAAGGAGGAACCTCACATTTCCAAAAGAAAGGCTGGGTGGTGTAGAGTAATCCCTTTGAAGTCTAGGTTTTAGTTGTTTCTCCCCAGCCAAGGGTGAAAGCAGAGCGCTACATGTCAAGAATCAGTCACTAAAATGTTCAGTCAGTACCAGGCCCTGTGATTCTCCTTAAGCTCTGCCGCTTGCCGGGTAGTAAGGCCACCACGCCTTAGAAAGCCGCACCCAAGGCAGCCAGCTTCATTGGCTTGGAAACAGTCAAGGCTTCTGCTTTACCTCCATGTGAGGATCCCCGCAGGAATCCTTGCCACTTTCTACCTATACAGGAAGCTTTGTGTGTCTATAACAAGCGGATGGGCAGATTGAAGCACAGCCCACTGTTTATACTGAAAGCTGTGCTGTCCTAGCTGAGGCTCAAGGGTCATGAGTGACCATGGATGAGAGGTGCTGTCTCATTCTGCTGTGAGTGCTGGCATGACATTATTATCAGTTCATGTCCGTGATAACCTGAGGTGTGGACAAAAAGACAGATATCTTTTGCTTTGGAGGGATGAGTGGTCATCACAAAGCTTCTAGATTGTTCACATTTGCTTTTGACAGGTCCTCTTTCTGGTATTGGGAAATAAACTATTTGCAATACTCCTAAATGAACCTGGATAATGGTCTTGTTGTTGAGGTTACAAGTCAGACTGCTTGAGTTTTGAATCCTGGAAACTGACCCTCAATCCCCATGTGGTATTTGGCCAGTTAACTTGTTTCTTGAGGCCTCACTGAAATGATCTAGAGAATGAGACTTTAAGAGCACTTATCTCACTGGGTTGTTGAGAGGACTCAACAAGACAACAGCAAAGGTGGGTATCAAAGTACAAAATAAATTTTAATATTAGTAGTAATCTTTTTTAGCACAGGTAATAGGATAGGGTGTTTCAGGGTTGCTTTGTTATGTGGTAATAGAATCTAGAAGCTTCCACTTACACCTCCATGCAATGTTTCTTGTAGGGACAGCACTATCTCTTAGTTAATGACATATACTGATAATTTTTTATTTGTCAGCTCTTTCCCCAGTGTCTATATTGCTTTGTTTGTATTTGTAAGTGAATTGGTTACTTTTATCGTCACTGTGCCCCAATACCCGATAGAAGCAACCTCATGTGGTTCATAGTTTCAGAGCTTTCAGTTGATAGGCACTTAATCCAAACATTTAAGCAGAAATCACAGTGGCTAGAGTGTGTGGTTGTCCTTCACTTCCTGGTGGACATATAAAGATGAAAACTTATGGGGAAATTCACTATTATATTCCTTTAGCTGAATGATAGTTCTAGATTTCCCCCTAGGGCCTATGATCTATCCAACAATGAGATTTTGGCCCAGTTAATGGTATATTGATTGTGTTCCACCTTGTGGAGTGAGCTTTAAATTCAAGCAGAAAGTGGGCGGTTATTCCCATAACAGTCATGCCACTGTTGCACCGTTGCACCAATGACCATATCTTCCAGGTCAGTTGTTGCTATAGTTTGAAAGATTCACAGCTGGAAACTATCTTCAGCAATAGGATCTCATTGCTGAGTTATGGGAGGTAATCAAGAACAATGTGAAAGTGTGTAATGTTTTGGGGGTCTATGGGACCCCACTGACCAAAAATTCAAACTAACACTGATTTCATTTTGTTTTTAGTTTGTTTGTTTTAGCGGATAGCCTGTTGTCTGGGGGAAGGAGTTGTACCCTTGTTATAGGGTAGCTTCAATTATACCACAGTTATGTATATTTGTCTATGTATTTCAGAAACTGCTACAATATTAGGTTCTCACATAGCATAGTGAAAATTCATGTAGGCTTTAGTGTTAGTTTTCCTTCCCCATAGTTTTCTGCCTACTGACACCCATTACCATTACTAATGATTTTTCTTAAAGTCATTTGGGTTTTGAAAATCTTAAATATTCATCTTATTGTATACTAAGCAATCTTCATAAATTTAACTAATTCACATAAGTAATGCATCTTGCCAGTAAAATAATTATTTATTTACCTACATAAAACCAGTAGCCTTGGCTGGTCTCAAGTTTGGTTTATAGCCAAAGATAACCTTGAACTCTGGGATTCTCTTGCCTCTCAAGTGCTAGAATTACAGGTGTGTGCAACCAAACCCTGATCCATCTATTCATTTCTGATAGGATATCCCTCATCTCTTTAATACTCAAATTTCAAAAGGTTAACTTTTAGGCTAAGTAGTAGAATGAATTCAGACACCTGTGTAGTTTACGAGTTGAAGAGGAAATAAACTGTAGAAGTTGTTCCCTGGTGGGAAGGCCAAGGAGATGGGCTAGGAGTCAGGCAGTGGGCGCGGTGCTGGGTTAGGAATGCTTTCTCAACAATCCTGTAATCTTGAGATGAATCTTATGCTCTTCCTCTCACTCTACAGAGTAGAATATATTACCTCCTTCCTAGATGCTCCATTCCTCTCCTCCCTGTGTACAGAATGACATAGAGCTGCATCAACAGCATTCTCTTTCTTTGGCTTTGTGATGCTTCCACCCTTTCTATTTTTGCTTTCCTTGTCCCTATGAAGTTAGCTTAAACTCGACCTAATACTAATGATGTTGTGTTTAAGTATCACATTAGGAGAGCTTGCATCATGGATACCTCTTACCTTCATGTAAAAGTGTGCTTGTCTGCAGTGTGCCCATTGCTAGCAGCCGTGAAATGGCAGTAAATCAGAAAGTGAGCCAGTCTTTGAGCTTCGGAGCATTCTGTTTACAGGGATATTGGCTTGTCAATGAGTAAATCAGCTCTGTCCTTCTGCCCTCACGGCATCAGGGACATCTTTGACTCTGTGGGGTGGGCTTGGTTAGTCATTCAGTCACTCTCCCTCATTTAGAAGTTTAGAATATATCTCTTCCTTGTTATTTTTTTTTCTGGTATGTTTAGTGAGCTTATTGACCTCCTAGATTTTATTACCAGCCACCGACTTAACCCTTGTCACAGAAATTATTATATGAACCCTGGGTGACTTCTGACTGCACAACGGCCTTAGATTTACATTTTTGCATTCCAAAGTCAAGAATATAAATGACTAATGGAACACTGAGCCACTGGATATTTATATATCTATTTTGAAATTTACATTTCTTCCTTTCTGATGATGAGTTTGCTGTTTCCAGGGTCATAGTTGATGGACTGGGAGCACCAACAATGACATAAAGCAATCAGCCAGGGAGAGCGCTTCCCAGCCCCCATGGTACACTGTGATGCGCTGCCAGTTATTCTGCTGGCAATTCTGTGGTTATCAACTACCCCCATCTCCTTGATTCTCTCCCCACTTCTCTTTTATGATGCCCAATAAATTTTACATGCTTCAATTTACCTCATCTACCAACCTAATACTGTATGAATTAAATGTCTCCTCTTTAGCTTTCAATAATGGAAACTTTGCCTCTCCACAACCAAATTGTTCCTAAAGGCCACTCATGACTTTGGTAAAAAGTAGCTGGTGCATCAGTCACACACGGTAGGTGCTCCAAATTTGCTGGTGCCTATCGGGGGAAGGGTTATGTAGGTTGTTGAGCTTCTTGGATGCATGATGTATTGATAGAGAAGAAAATGTCTCTAAACAGGCATTAAGTCATCTTGGATGAATAGGCTGTATTAGATTACACCTATTGTCAAAGGGTCCCTGCTTCTGGATACCTTTCATAGTATATGGTAAGTATAAATGGCAGTAGTCATAAAAATGAGAGAAACATTTCTTACACATCTACATAAGCTAAATTGTTCTTTTATTATCACATATTTAAAAAATCTGGTCTTAAGGGTCGTTTGGAAGCTATGACCTCCAGGTAGGTTGTACTAAGTTTCTCACTTGTCTAATTCACTTACAACTCCTCGAGTTTTCTTTCATTCTTATAAATTTCTTTTATTTTGTTTTTTTTCATTTTATAGAACAATCCCAGTTCCCACTCCCTCCCCTCTTCTCATTCCCTCCATCTACCCCCAACTCCCTATCCACTCCTCAGAGAGAGTAAGGCACATTGCTTTGGGGAAGGTCCATGGTCCTCCCTGCTATATCTAGACTGAGCAAGGTATCCATCCAAAGAGAATAGGTTCCCAAAAAGCCAGTACATGCAGTAGAGATCAATCCTGGTGCCACTACCAGTGGTCCCTCAGACTGCTCAGCCATAGAACTGTCACCCACATTTAGAGGGACTAGTTTGGACCTATGCTGGTCCTGTCCCTGTCTGGCTGGAGTTGGTGAACTCCTGTTAGCTCAGGTAAACTGTTTCAGTGGGTGTCCCCATCATGGTTTTGACCTCTTTGCTCTTATTCTCACTCTTCCCATTCTTCAACTGGACTTTGGGAGCTCAGCCCAGTGCTCTGCTGCTGATCTCTGCCTCTGTTTCCATCAGTTGCTGGATGAAGGTTCTGTGGTGATATTTAAGATATTCATCAGTCTGAGTACAGGACAAGGCCAGTTCAGGCCTCCGCTCCTCTATGTTTAGGGTCTTAGCTGGGGTCAGCCCTGTGGATTCCTGGGAATTCTTTAGTGTCAGGCTAGCCCCATAATGGCTCCCTCAATCAAGATATCTCTTTCCTTGCTCCCATTTCTGTCCCTCCTCCGTATTAACTATCCCATTCCCTCAAGTTCTCTTCCCCACTCCCCTTCTCCCCTCCTCTTCCCTTTCTACCCTTCCTTCTGCCCTCACCCCCATGCTTCCAATTTTGTCAAGCGATCTTGTTTCCCCCTTCCAGGTGAATCTATCTATGTTTTTCTTAGGGTTCACCTTGCTACTTAGCTTCTCTAGGATCATATCCTTTGCTTTACAGCTAGTATCCACTTATGAGTGAGTACATACCATGTTCATCTTTCTGGGTCTGGGTTACTTCACTCAGGATGTTTTTTTTTTTCTAATTCCATCCATTGTGTTTTCTTTTAATAGTAGCATTCACAAAGTATTTCCTGTGTTGAGACCCTGTTCTGGACACTGAGGCCACAGGAGGAAAGAGGACCAATGGTCCCTGCTCTCATTGTATCAATATCTGAATAAATTCAGTAAGGCAGTAAGCTTGGGAGCAGCTATACTTCCTAACATTGACTACTGTCTCACACAAAAGGAGGTGGAACTGTCTGATGGAAAGTATCCAGCCGGGGAGAAGGCCCTCTACCTATGATGATCACAAAAGGGCACGGTGGACAAAAACTCATGCAGGCGTGTGCGCACGTGCACACGCACACACACACACACACACATCAATTTAAAAATCAATATATATATATAAACTTTGAAGGAAAAAAAAAACACTGCCCTGGCAAGGGCACTTGAGCAGGATGAGCCGAGAACTGAGTCCACATAAGCAGAACTTAGAGAAAGAAAACCCAAGCCCAAAGGCCAAATCAGGAATCAGTATCTTGTGAGGGAGAGGATAGAGGAAGCCAGTTTGGCCCAAACATAGTTCACCATGGAGAGGTGTGTGTGGAAAGGAGTTTGGGGGCTGTGCTGTCTTCCATGTTTGTTTGTTAACTTGCTTGCTTATTTTCATTAATATGTTATTGTTTTCAACCTATTCTCTTTTATCAAGAGTCTTGTTTTTCGTTCTACCAGGACTGTAACCTCACCTCACAATGGACATTTTAATCCCCTTCATGATGTAGCCCATTGTTTCTCAATGAGCTACATCGCCTTGTCCCAGCCAAGGCAGCATCAGAAACAAACAACAAACAAACAAATAAACAACACCAGAGGAAATTCGCAGCTGAGAATGGCTCAGGAAGGCTTCGTGTCTTAGTATAATTAAACAAAAGCCACGGTTCATCCTGTCCACTGAACAAGGCAGGGGCAAGCTGTAGTAGCGACATGCTCGTCACTGACGCCATGAAGCCACCTAAAAGTTGTATGACTTCACAGAAGCAATTAAATTCCCGTGTTTAATCAATAGTGAGGCCACCATCGATAACAGTTATTACTTGTATTGATTTGATAAGTGCAGTGAGAATAGTTACTAAGACTAGCCGTTAGCTATGGCCAAACCATGGACCCTCCAGGCTGAATCCGGAATGAGTTCTTGAAGTCTTCCAACAGATCTATAGGCAACTAGAGAGTTTTGCCTTATAAAACATCTTCCCTAAAAAATTAATTAGTAAAGTCCTACTTTTTATTCAGAATAAAAGTTTTAACCTTTTTAGACCTTGGCAGCAAGGGTATGCTCTTTGTAGTCAGTGATTAAATATGCATTTTGTCTCTTTTAGCTGTATTGATTATCCATACTGCTTTCCTGTGATCTTATTTTAGCCAGAATTGTAGGTTCAGTAGACACAAAAGAGACCTGGATGTCCCTTAGTAAAGGATATACTCCCAGATGGATGCTGGGAAATCTAAAGTAAAGTCATCACAGTCTTGGAATCTGTTTTGCCCCAATGGTATTACCATTCTTCATCTCATCTGGAGTTTAGTACCTTGGTGGTGGGAGTTTCAAAGTTCAGCATGACTTCACTTCAGCTTTTGACTAATTAATTTTGTATACTTGTAGCCAAGGGTGAGATGCAGAATAAATAGTAAATGGAAAATGTTAAATTAAGGATGCTTGGGAAAAGTGATTAACACATTTGAGCCTTTGCTGGTTCTTGGTACTTTTTAGGATACTTGATCAGCATTTGCAATGTCAGCAACCTTGGGAAATGGAAGAGTAAACAGTGGCTCAGAGAGAAAAGACAGGATTTTAAGTATATTTGTATCACCCACTATTAAAAGCAAAAATTGCATAAAGGCTCCATCCATCATCCATACAACATGCAAGAGCCATGAGGGAATGGGACAGGAAGATCTTTTATCATTTTCCCACTGAAGACAGCTTTGCAAAAGTCTCCCTTAACTTTGGTCACTGTAGAAATCTCCAGAATTCTGAATGGCAAAATCCTAGCCTAGAGTTTTCCCAGACAGTTTCTCTAGGAAGAAGGGGACATTGCATCCACTAACATTTTCTCCTCAATGAAAGGTAAAATACCATGTGGAACTTGTATGAGACAAAGCTCTCATGGTTCTCCTCCAAGGACTGTTTTGTTTCTAGAGATTTCTCCAGGTTTACGATAGAATGTAGACACAGTTTTGTAGGAGAGATGGCGTGAAGTTGTATGAGAAGATGTTTGTACGTGAACCAGAAAGACTAAATAGGTTTTGTAATTAGAAAGGATCAGCAAGTAGCTTTGAGCTTGATTTGTCTTCTTTTTTATTAGGGACACATATGAGTATGGGAAAGACTTCGGGATTCTAGAGTGATCTCTGAGTATCTGATAAACACACTCAGCAGTCCTGGAGCAATTTGTGAGAGCAGGCCTGTGCCATGGCGCCTCCTAAGGGAAGCTTAGGGCTGTGGAGCCTCCACCGGAGAGCGTAGGGCTAGAGGCTTAAGAAGCTGATTTTTTCCTTTGTTCATGGGTATGGTCATGGATGGGGTGCATATATGTTCACACAGGCCAGTTTTAGCAGGGGACGCTATAGCCGTGCTGTTGAGGTGTGCCGTATGCATGCAAGACTCTGTGCTCCTTGATTTAGAGATGCCCATGTAGATCTCTTCAGCTCACAAGTTCCTAACCTGGCTTCATGGTATGAGAGATGGTGTTTTGGGTAGATTATACCATTAGATTTCAGAAATCAGTCCCTTAGGTGCCTTTTGTGGAGTTTTACAGAAGGCTATGTGACACTTTTGCTGGAAGCCAGTGAAATTCACCCCGAAAACAGGTGCTCACGGAAATGCTTTGCTATTTTTGACATACTTATTAGTTAAGAATTGACTACTAACTTATTCTAACTTCTGAAAATTAATGACATTGCAACAATAAAGGATGTGCTACAAGTGACCCACATGCTCAGTTTGGGGAGGCTCACCTCTCGTTGCTCTTAAAGACCCCTTCAGCAGCACCTCGGGATTTCTCTTAGTTCTGGCATCATCCTCATGTTGTCCACGGTCGTGACATTCTCTCTTCCGATGCCATAATTATCTAGTACTTACTGAGCATGAAATTTTAGTTTGAGTTCAAAGCACTTTGATCATTTTATCTCTGTCTTTAAGTTGTTATTCAAATCTTAGTTGCCTCTGGTTGAGGCAACACCACATTAAAAAAAAAAAAAACAAGACAAGCCCAAAACTCATGTGTTAGCAGCTGCTGTCCATAGTCTACCTGCTTTTGTATGATCTTCAACACTCTGAGAATTCTAGCATCGTCGGAGGGGTTTCAGTGATAACCCGTGGAGAGCGAAGCTATGTTATAGTCACGTATTCCCACCAGGAGGAAGTTAAAACTGTCATTCAATTAAATCGCATCCACACGGGCCCTTCTCTTATTAGAGTACTATGCATAGCCTTTTTTCGTGTAAAGCGATTGTAATTATTTTCTCAGTTACTTGAGCTGATGGATCATTGTCTTTGGTTGGTAAACTATTGTCTTCCCTTCCAGTTTGGTGATGTTTTCTACCAGACCTGCACGCTTGCCATGTCGTCTCTCTTCTCTTTATGTTTGGTTGACAGTGTGACTATGCATTGAGAATGGTTCTTCGTTCTCTTTCTGCTGTGATTGACACAGTGTTTTTACACTCCAAGTTCTGGTCAGAGAAGTGAGTTTTACATTATTTTATCTAGGCTTTTAGCTTGAGAAAATGCGGTGGCAGGGGAGAGGCTGGTTCAGCTGAGAAGGGTCACGATCTTTGGGGAGGATTTGCTCTCTGCTCTCTCATCTGATGCTCTTCAGAGACATATCCAGGGTTTACCCTTGGACTTTGAATAATTGCTCCAACTCTGTGTGCAGTCTTGGAATCATCGTGTCCATTAGTGAGTCTATCCCCTTCTTAATTTCCTGGGTCTGGACTACTTTTCCCCCCCGTATACTTGTTACTTAGAAGAATTAGAAGATAAGACCATCCACCTAGTGTTTACCTCCATTTGGATTTACAGACAGTCATGAGAAACTTCAGGGTTTTGTGATCTCTATGTGTAATTCCTGATGATAGATGCCTGTCTTTAAACATGAACTATGTTGTCCTTTAGATCAACCCCAGAACCTTCTGTCTCTTTCATCAAATTCCAACTTCTAAATTTTATTGCATTTGCTTTTCTCCCTTGCTTTGTTTGGGTTCTATGCTGTTACTTGGGGGGAGTGGATTTATTATTTTACTTTTATTTTGTGTAAGTGAAATAGATTGTATGGCAGGCTTACTTTAGACACTCAAGCATTTTTATGTATGAACAATAATATATATGACTTGATATGCATGCCAAGTATGTAATCTCATTCTTTAAAATCCTTCATCCTGTGTGATTTCTCTTATGTGCGTGTGTGTGCTCATAAGTACATGTGCCTACAGAGGCTGGCAGTGACAGGTCCCCTGGAACAGGAGTTCCAGACCATTGTGAACCTCCTGATGGGGGTGCTGGGAACGGAACTTGGGTCCTCTGGAAAAGCAGCCATGCTCTTAGCCATGAAGCCATTTTTCGAGCCCATGATTTGTGTCTAGAGCCTTCTCTGTCTCGGTAAAGATGGGCAGCACCTGCCACACCGTCCTGACGCCACTGCACACACCAGCAGCCACAGACTGCTACTGTGAGTGCACAGCCTCTCTTCATCTGGACAAAGTCTCTTTGGATGGGAGACTGTCTGGTTTTTGGGTTGTTTTGATTCCATTTGATTTGATATGAAGACTCAATGAGCAAACTTGGATGTTTATCTGTGCGTGTGTGAGTCACCTAAATTAAAATCGGCATCTTTCCTCACATCATGGAGCTGTGTTCCTAAAAAGTGAAGTTTCCTCTGAAGCTTTGATGATTAATATGTGAAATTCTATAAAAACGTAATGAGACAATGATCATGAAGGTACTTTTTAAATTAGTGCATGTTTAGCGCACATGGGACTATGATATTATTCTCACACATGTCACCCATGTGCCACTAATCATCGTCACCAATCAGCTGAGGGGGCAGGCTTTCTTCATTGCTTCTTTGTTTTCTGGTTTCATGCTGACCTTGACACTGGAGCAGTGACCCTGAGCGAGCTACCCTGATCGTCAGCAGTGACTCACCCTCTGCTGCTACCTGCATTTGCCAGGAGTGCTTGCACAGCATCTTCTCACCATTGTCTCTGCAATAAAACCGTTTCTGTTACAGAAATCTTGAATCTAATTTGACAAAAGCCCACTATGAAGCCTCTTCTGTCTTCTCCCCTCCTCCCAACTGCCAATAATGTCTGTTTTGGACTTGAACTCACCAGCTAATTGAACTTCCCTGCAATATTTTGCATAGCATCTTCCCATAGAGATGTGAGGCTATTGTTGGCCCCTCTGGTGAGCTATCCTCCTGACCAGAGACAAGCCACCTGACAATGCTGAATGGAGCTGAGCAAGTTTGGAACTTATTAGGTTGTGCTGTTCATGTGGGTTCGTGTTGTTTATTTGTTTTAAGTGTAAAATCCTTAAGGGTGGGAAAAATTATTGAAAGTATTCTAGAAAAACATGGACAGTAAAGGTGAGTGATACCTAAGGAATCCTACCGGAGCGGAATCTGGCAGTAAGGAGTGCTAATCGGAGGCACGAGTACTGTACCCTTCTGTGGCTAAGAGTGTGGATCTCAAGTGTGACCAGTGATAACTATTTGTCCTTGGATAATTGACTTAACCTTACTAGGTCACTTCTGTAATTCAGAGATAATAAGAATATTTGCCTCCTAGGGATGTTGATAATAAATGTAAGGTGTTTATAGCAGTGCTTGTAATGCAACAGAGGTAAAAGTGTGTATCTGCTATTATCAACATCGTGGTCCTATTAGTTCTTCTTAGAAAGCATCAGCGAGGTAAGCAAAGGGCAAGAGTGAAGCTATACACATTATGTAACATGTGGGTAGGGGTGTAGGTTTATGCTACCAAAAGTAGACATAGGCTAAGGGCTAGAAAAATATCAAGGATTCCTCATGGGCATTGTTTTAATATAGTTACATGTGTTATATGAAATTGATGACATCACTAGGTAGGTACCACTTTTGTGGTGTATCATAGACAATGAAACAGGTATTGAAAGGTTAAGTAATCAACCCAGAGACCATAGTAAGTAATTGTTAAGATGTGTCTCTAACTAGTCTGTGAGCTAAACACTCTGTGTATGTTGATGGGAAGGAGCGGGGATTAGGGAAGTTGGGGGGTTGGAGGCGTGGGTCTTTTGAAGATCTAAAGCCATTTATTCATGGAGTTAATTAGATATTTATGTAATGTCTTTGTATTTAAGATCATTGCAGAAGAGGGAATTTTGTAAATGTCTTTTGTGAAAAAGAGAAAGGAGTGAGAGGCATGTGGAGTCAGGCCCGAGTCTGGGTTCAGGTGCTAATGATCATGCTCAGAGTACAAAGAATTAACTAGGGAAAATGAAGGGCGTGTGGGGTGTGGGAGTGATGGATCTGGGGTGCCATAGGCAGATAGATATTCAGGTGTTTCGGGCCTTGCTAATTTAGTGACTTTGGGCAAGCTGGTTCGGTTTGATGTGGGAGGCTTAGTTCCTGCAGTGCTCAAATGAAGGTTTATGTAGGAACACTTCTGTGTGCCTTTAATGCTGCCTTCATCGACACTGGGAATTATCAGTGCCATTTATTTAACGTCCCTTTTCTATTTTGTGTTTGTGCACTGGCTATTCTTTCATTTAGCCTGACTGTCCACGCTGTCCTGTGACTTTACTGTGTGATTTGTTTCATCACGAATCACACTATATTGGAGGGAGTGCTCCACATCCTGGACTACTCATCTTTCCGAGAGACCTAAACATAAGGGCCCACAATCGATGCCGTTCATACTCTTGGTAATGGTACAACAATATCCAGTGCCACTGGTGCTGAATCTAGCACGTATGAATACTCCATAAAGTCCAGCTTCAGATGCTTTTTGAGAGAACCTGCCTTTTTTGTAAGGTACTGGGTGACATACATAGAAAACTAAACATGAGTCAGATGACCCCAGCTCTTGAGAAGCTTGCCAAAAGGAGAATCCATACAACCACACTAGAACTCAGATTCCCAAGGGCCGAGAAGCTCTAACTGATTGAGTCCTCCTCTAAACACCTTCAATCCCCATGACAACACCCCCACCCTGTGGTTGGCTGCCATCCCCTAGGCCATTTCATGGATGCAGAACTCAATACTGCCCTCTCCGGTCAAGGGAGCATCATGGCCTCTCAAGTTCCTGGTAGGGGCCATGTCCTAGGGAAGAGCCACAGACTCTTAACTGTTGATGGGTCATGGAGACTGCCTTTAAAATGGACATGAGGAAGATGAAGGGAAATGGACTGGGACTTCCAATGGCCTTTATTGGATCACAGTGATGGCAGTGTAAGAGGAAAGGGCATGTTGTGGGAATATCTCATGGAGCCTTGACAGACTGAAGGTAGGAGTCGGAGAACATGTTAAAGACAGACCGAAGCTATAATTTGGAGGACCTTGAATACTCTCTACATGTCAGGTAAGGGAATGGATTCTACATCCTGCAAGTAGCTGGTTGAGTAAATCCCCGCCTGCAATCAAATCTGATGAATTTACCCCTATCCATAGCCCTTATACTCCCCTGGATATCTAACCTCCCCCACCCCGTGGCTTTCATTTAGTTCAAGGAGACATAGTTAGACTAGAAATTTCATAGGGCCCTCTGCTGGCCCGATCTCCCCTGCAGACCTGGTTTATACGCATAACAGTCCTGACAGAGTCTTAAATCCTCTGAACCGCTTCCACTCTTGGGCATGTGCCAAGTGGCACACAGGGTGGGCGTGGGGGGAGAGAAAGAGTTCTGAATTGGGGGTTGGGGCAGGTGTGGGTCAGTGATAAACAGGTTTTACCCATGATGTTGTCTCTTCCTATGATAATGAACTCATCACCAGCAAAGGAAGTTAATGCGATGATTTCTCCAAAAGCCATTGGCCCCGTTGCAGTCTTGCCTAAAAATATAAACATACCCTTCCTGGGGACATATTTGCATTTTTGGGTGAAGGAAATTCATATATATGGCAAAGATGCCTCTGTAATTATAGAAAGTTTATTTCTGTCCCCAGATGTCAGCAATCAAATTCCCCATAAATGTATTTTGTGTAAATCTGTCGGCAGCTGGCCTCCATTCAGTTTTCTGGAGATATTAGCCTGTCTTTGAGTTTATGACAAAGTTAAAAATTATTCATTAAACTGACCTGCAGTATATTCAGTAACTGGAAAATTGCCTTGCAGTTCTATTTGGTTTGTAGATGTGATCACAAGTAAATTTTTAACTTAATTAATTGGCCGTTTCTGTTGACAAGAAATTTATGTGGTAATAATTTGCTCGAAATAGATGCCGACTGTAGGAAATGAGATATCCATCATAGGCTTGTGTTCCAGCAGCTGCACAGTGGCTATTATGAAAGTATTTCAGCCTGCGTCGACCCCAGTGTTTGTGCAGTCAAGATTATATATACCCACGATCCATGGCCTGCCAGAGAGGCGCTGGTGGAGGTCTATGATAACAAAGACTCCGTGATTTATGGCTTGCTGTGAAAGCAGAGCTTGATGAGATTAAACAATTTCATAGCACAAGTGTTTCTCAAGACCTGATTTGTAGTTGCACGCTGATGGTAAATCACATTTATATATCTGCAAGCGTGCTCAGCAGAGGACTGCAATTACAGTTTAAGACAGCTACTTTTTATTTAATTTTTATCCTGGTTTTGTCTCTTTTATATCCCCTTCGTCTGCAAACCGTTCACCTTCACAAGTCCTTTCGTGGTTAGGAGGCCAAAGATTGAAGTCAATGATCTTCTTCTTGTCCTCCTGCCAGCCAGGGAGAGAGGCGGGGGGGGGGGGGGGGGAGGTTCTTAGAGCAGTGTGAACTGGCTCAAACTGGATTTGACTGGTATGAGCTCTTTGTTCCATTCTGTGTGCTGTTTTCCTTCTCCTGTGGGTGTATAGCAGACACTCGTGCTTCTTGGCACACAGGTGGAGCCCAGACTTCACCATGCTGCTTTGGAGGTACAGGATATGCAGGAAAGATGAGGATTATATTCATTTCTGAAGTCGAATTGCGAGGTTGTAGGAGAACTCGGGCCTCCCAGCTGGTTCCTCTTGAGTGTGACATTGCAACCGTGCTCCTCTTGAGTGGGACCTTGGGATTGTGCTTCCCTTGAGTGTGGCATTGGAATGCTGCTTCCCGTGCAAACCTGTGAGGACTAAACAGTCCATTTGGTCATGTGGTCTTTTTGTTTTGTTTTGTTTTGTTTTTTTCTTATCTGCTGTGGGCACATCCTCATCCCTGTGCTAAACAGTGGTACAAACACCTCTGCCTCCTTAGTGATCTATGTATGTTGCTAACAAATAATGAAAACTGTATAACAACAACAACAACAACAACAGTAATGGCAATAATAATAATAGTCTTAAATGGTTGGTGCTCACATTGCTGGAATTCAGAAGGAAAGGGAACGGCATCACTCTTAGCTGAGGAGGCTGAGAAGAAAGAACAAGCCAGGGACTTACAGAGTAGATCATAGCAAGCACTGGGAAGAGAAAATTCTAGACATTGCAGTGATCTGCATAGTGGAAGCCACGGGCTCAAGCCCAGGCTCACTGAATAATTATAACAATGACATAATAATACCTGTAGTTGAATGTTTGCTGTGTGCCCTGATCTGCATTTCCAGTACGTCATTTTACTAACCCTTTGAAACCCAGTGAAAACCCACTCTTGAGAGCTTTTACTTTAGAATGTTTTGTTGTTTTTCACCAAGGAATGTAGAAACTAGCAAGGAAGCACTCCTCTCCAAGGCCTCCAATTAAAGCTCTAAGACAGTGATTCTCAACCTGTGGGTAGCAACCCCTCTGGGGGTCAAATGGCCCTTTCAAAGCAGTCACCTTAGACTGTCTGAAAACAGAATCATTTACATTACAATTCATAACTACCAGAATTACAGTCATGAAGTAGCAGTGGAAATAACTTTATGGTTGGGTTGCCACAATGGAGGAATTAAAGGGTCACAGCATTAGGAAGGTTGAGAACCACTGCTATAAGAACTCAGGTTGCTTCTGTTTCCCCCAAAGCACTCAAGTTTGGTCTTTGTGGCAGTCTGGAAAATGGCCTCCCTAATATGTCCACACACTAAAGGTGGTCCTTAAAACATACGAATGTTGCCTTAGGTAGCAAAAGGGATTTTGCAGGCATAATTCAGGGTCTTAGCTAGGTATAATACAATGTACTATTCTGATAGGACTGGTGTAAACACAGTCGTTGGGTGGAAGGACTCAGGGTGATATGATGGAGTCTGAGATGGAAGGAAAGAAATACGTGGTTGCAGGAGCTACTCAATGCATCTTTACCCCTCACAGCATCAAAAAGGGACACCTCAATTCCACCCAGTAGGACCGTTTACCTCTAACATTCAGACAGTGTGTCTGTGCTGTTTTAAGCTACTGAGGCCACGGCAGTTTGTTGTAACAGCAAACAGGACAACTATACAAGCCAGCACATTTTACTGGGCTCTACAGTGAGTCTGTACCTGATAGTAACAGGATGGTAAAGGCCGTTCAAGACAGATGCTTTTGATTTCTGTATTTCCCCCAGTTTCTTCTCATCTACAAGGACAGTGATATTTCTGCCTATTTTGCTCACAGACCTCTAGTGCCTAGGACACAGTGTGAGATGTGCTAGATATCCATTAAACATGTGTTCAGAGATTAAATGGATGGTGTCATCATGTCTCTGGAGTATGCTTGGCCATTCTGTTCAGGATCCAGGCTTTTCCAAGTGAGGTTGCTTATGTCAGATCTCATCATTTATGAGGGACAAGGGGAGCAATGAGTCTCCATTTCTTGTTGTCTACAGACTTTATATATCTCAGAGTGACAAGGAGGTCATTAGAGCCTAGATTGAGTATCTCTAATAAATCCATATGCATTGTTAATTGTGTTAAATGTATATGTGTATGTATATATATGTGTGTGTACATATGCATCCATACATATATGTGTTTTCATAGATTACATTTTTATCTTGGCAGCAAGAGAGTGGGTGCATTTTATAAAAAGCTCCTGAGACTCTTACATCCTTCACCCCTGTGTTGGCTTTTGTCTTTTATTTGATAAACAGTGTTTTCTTTTTCTAATGCTTTTAGATCTTTTTTTTCTAAAAAGTTTTATTTTATGTATACGAGTGTTTTGCCTGCATGAAGACATATGTACCACATATGTGCCTGGTGCCCATGGAAGCCAGAAGAGGGCATTGGATGCCCTGGAACTGGATTTTCAGATGGCAGTGAGCCCCTATGAGAGTGACTGGAACTAAAGGCAGGTCCTTTCCAAGAGCAGCCAGTGCTGTTCACCCCGAGCCTTCTCTCCAGCCCCAGAGGTGACATAGCCTACCTATTTCTTATTCTAGGTTTTATGCCCCTGGAGTCTGCTGGGTGCTTAAGAGCCAAGGCTGCTTCACCAACAGAACACAGATGTTAAACTGGCCAATGAAGTTCTTTATTGGGGAACAATCCAATCCTCTATCTTTGGCTAGGCTTCCGGAGACCTGCTTTGAAAATCTGGGGAAAGCAGAGAGCCGTTTCTCCCTCTAGGGTACTAGTGTATTAGCCTCCCAATAAAAGTTAATTGAATTTAATTTTATGTTTTAAGTGTGATGCATTTTAAAGTTCTCCCCAGTGCTAGAGTCCCCATTGAAAAGGCAGTAAATTCATATTATTAAACCACCAAATGTAATTCAGCTCAAATAAGCATATTTGGCAATCTTTATTCTGGGTGTGTGGGACTGACCTTGTCTTGAAACTAAATCATTTCATCCCAGACAAAGTCTGTTTGGAGTTAATGAGGAAGCCGTGGAGAAGTGCACTGGTTCACTCAGAGCTTTTTATTCTTTCTTTGGCCCTCGCTCAAAGAGTTGCCATGGTATACACTTCCCAATGCCAGAGCCTCCAACATTTTATAAATACCAAAAGTTACCATAGTGTAGGAGGTGATAAAGTGATGTAGGTCTTCCCTCTGGAGATTGCTCATCAGATGACCTGCTTCTCTGGCTCATTTGAATAGAGTTAATTTGTTTGTGGAACATTACAGAGTAGCATGTGGTAGGAGAAAGCACACTGGGCTGGAACTCAGACAGGCCTAATAGTGAACCCAGCGCATCCATTTACCCAGCCAAGTGACCTCAGGGTTGGAAGAGAGCACCACTTCTGTAGACTGGATGCTAAAAGGTTCAAACGTTCAATTTAGGTTTCTTGGCTGCTCTGTGGAATGACTAGAGGGATGATGAGTTCAGTAGTGATTCAAGGTCAACACAGCCACAGATTCAGACTCTCAAACTCTTATCCCTTTGTGCAAAGAGAACAGTTCACTACTCCAGTGGAAACCAACCCACCAAAGGTCTTCAAAGTTCAGAACTTCTTGCTGCTGTGTCTGAGACATCTGGGGCACCTTCTTCCATGATGGTCATGATGTAGATGGTCAAGCCCCACCCATTGAATCCTTCCATCTTAAAAGAGTAGAAATGCCTGAAGGGATTTACCTGCATTTCTGTCTTTTATTTCCCATCCCACAAATGGGTCTGCTTAAATTCCAAGATCCCCAGCTCATAATGCCACAGCAGCATTTTGCTACTTGATGTAGAAAAATTATCACGGTGATAGATGACTATCTTGGTATCTTCTTTTCAGAAGTGACCATTGTGTTACATTATCAAATAGTGCTATTAACATACTGTTCTGTTATCAGTGGCAGCGTACAAGATTACAGATGCCCTAACTCATAATGGAGTTCATCCCAGTTAGCTGCTGTAAGTTTACATACAAGTTTAAAAGAAAACCCATTTAACACATTGAATCAACAGAATATCATAGCCCAGCACAGTCTCACCTTAGTGTGTTCAAAACGCCTTTAGTTAGACAGAGTCAGCTACCCCAAAGTCCACTTTGTGAAGAACTGTTGCATAATTCATGTCATTTCTTGAATAACTGTATCTAAAATGTTCTGAGAACAGAGGTTCAGTTGCTTCTTCTTAGATCACATAGCTTCACAGCCCTGCCCAGCATCAAGAGACAATCCCACCAGTGAGAGCAGATGAGAAGCCTAAGTATGGCTGCCGTGGAATGCATGTGGCTTTCCTGCCGCTGTGCAGTCGAGCAGTCCTACCTAGTGTAATGTAGTGTGCTGGAGACTGTAAGATCTAAACTAGGGGTGTGGGTTTATATTGCATGGGAATCTTTTGGGGGAAGAAAACGATGCTAGAACATCTGCAATATCTCCCTTTTCATTGTCAAAGGATTTCTTTCACCCAAGAATGCCTGTGTTACTTATCTGAACATTTTGGCAGGGAATTTACTGTTATGTTCTACCCCTTTTACACAGATGCATCTTGCCTTATAAATTGCATGTAGCCTATTAAACTCTGAATTGAAGTTGAAAATGCTCTTCTAAACTCCTTGTTTACCAAACATCACAGCTCAATATCACTTACCTTAAACCTCCTCAGAACACTCACCTCTGTATTTGAGTATTATCATTCAATGTGAAGCCTCTTTCTCATTAAATGTTAACTGTTCATATAATTTAATGAAGGATTAATAAAAACTAAAAATAGAATAGTTGTATTGATACACTGCTATACCACCATAAAGTAAAAAGTTCCATGTTGAACCATTTTAAGTCTGGATCCATATATATTCTCATCTGACTGTGTGTTCCCAGCACAGGTGGCTGTGGACTATTTTGTGTGTGTCTGTGTGTATGGGTATGCTTCTGTTTGTGGCGAACAAAGGATGGCCTTCGCGGCTATCATCTGGCCATTTTAAGACAGGGTCTCTCAATGCTCTGGTGCTTATCAAGTGGTTTGGACTGACCAACGAGTAAGCACAAAGGGTTTGCCTTTCTAAGCACTAAGATTACAATTACATGTTGCCCTGCCTGGCTTATTTTGTTTTCATGTTAGTCTGTAGATCCAATACCAGTCCTCATGCTTGCAAGTAAGCAATTAATTTACTGAACTACCTTCCCAACCTCTTGGACTATATTTGATCACCCAGTTTTTGTCTTTATGATGTCTATTCAAACACATCCCATTTAAAAAGGGTCAGACCAACTTCCATCTTCATGGGCACCTTTGCCTATCCACTCCCAATTTCACAAAGGTAGTGTTCCAAATTCTTGCCTAACACTGTTGGTGCCAACAATGCTTATGCTATGTGTCATGGTAGTCTTCTGCTGGTCTTTCATGATTCATGTATTTTCAAGTATTCTATCTGTAAGTTTTCTGAGGACGGGGATACTGCGATCTTGTAGTAGCACATACTGAAACGTGTTATCATTAGATTATAGTAAAATGTCAACTGTGTCAGCCTGCCCACGTTTATAAAGGGGATGTGTTCTTAGTAAGTAGAAATTGGGTGGGTGCCTTTTGTTTGTCCCTCTTTATAGACATGTGCTGGTGCCATCTTGTTGACTCATTTCCAAGGATGGAGAAGGTGCTTACTGAGAACCAGCTCTGTTCACCATGTGCTATTAAAACAAACTAAAACACAAGCCCTAAAATAAGATAAAATGAAAAAAAAAAAAGCACAAACCAGTAAGTCAGCCAGTTTCCCCCAGAGGAACTCCGGCAACAAGTGAAATCGTCGGGCGTCAATATGAAGTTTAATTTTATTTGAATATCTTTGCTGTGGTGAAGCAAATGATTTGGGAATAGCTTTGCATTATAAAAGTAAGAATTGCTGGGGAAAGGGCTCAGTGTCCTGGTTTTCATTCATTTATTTGGATAGGGGTGACACAACAACCATTCAACCAATTTTCCTTAAATTTGTAATTGGCTTTTATTAGTAATTCATGAGTTGAGCAGTGTCCAATCTCAAATTTAAAGAGGTGCTTCTTTGGGCATGGAAGAACAGTTATTTTCACAAGACATCTTGAGCGAGAACTAGGAGCTAGTACAATACAAACTACAGACTAGTCAGCTGCCATTTACTTCCTTGTAGGGGAGGAGCCTTTTTCTGTTCAGCAGACCACATGCAGCCTGGTAAAACTGGCCCATTTGGAAATGTACTTGTCATTTCTTTCCTCATTTCTTAGGCGATCAGATAATGCCTAGTTTTAGTTTGGAGACATGAACCTTTGACATGAGTGACTCCATTTTGGTTTGATCTTAAGAAACCTTAGCCCAAAAAAGTACACTGATTTGTAAATTTTACCCAACAGTAGAATTCTTTAGTGTGTTTTTAAAATGCTATAATAGGGGATTGGAGAGATGGCTCAGTGATTAAGAAACTCGTTACTCTTTTAGAGGACCTGGGTTTGGTTCATAGCACCCACATGGCATCTAACAACTATAACTCAAAGAATCTAACACCCTCTTCTGACTTCCATGGGAACTGTACACAAGTAATACACAAATATATGTGCAGGCAAAACGCCCATACTCATAAGAATAAACCTTTAAAATACTGTAACCGGACTTGTTGCTTCAACTCCAGGTGTCCCTTCATTATGAAGAAAAATTGTGGTTCATGCTAGAGAATCTATGAATTAAAGATGTTTTCCCTTGTACATCTGAAAAAGATAGATAGATAGATAGATAGAGAGAGAGAGAGAGAGAGAGAGAGAGAGAGAGAGAGCCTGAACCAGTCAGTCATTCAGCGCACATGATGGTATTTCAAGCTAAAGCAAATTAGATGAAGCTTTGGTCTCTGCCCAAGATAATAAAAATTCCCTTATAAGGATACGTTTCCTCCAGAAATGAGGCAACCATTGACATCTAATAAGAAGGACATGTTGAAAACTTAAATAAATGAGTCATTTAGCAACAGCCTTTCCAAGTAGGATGGTAGAGTTAGGATGTTGACTTTACCTGTGATTAGATGGGGTACTCTGTCTAAAAAGGGTGAAGCTTAGTCTCTGTGGCTAAAGTAGAAGTTTCTGGATTTTTTTTAATAAACAGATAAATTTGGAGGAAAGAAAAAAAAGCTGAACATGGATTTTATTAAATTATTTTCTACCTCCAAACTCTTACTGTTTAAAGACAGAAAAAAAAAATGACTCTATCTTTTCCAGGGCCTGAGTTGTACCTGCTGGATCAGCAGAGTGGCAGAATTGGCCTTGGAGAATGAAAATTCTCATCCTTGGAGAACTTATTTGCAATGTTTGATTATCCTTTTGTTTTTCAACCTCATCTAACTCCGTTGGTCTTATAATGTAGACAAGGAACATTTTGTTTAACATAGTATTATAAGCACCTGGATTACAAGTAGACACCAAGTACTCTTGTTTTGGGGAGATGGCTCAGCTGGATTGTGTTTGTTATACAACGATAAAGTTCTGAGGTCAACTCCTAGAACCCCAGTGACACAGCCATGCATGATGGTATGTAGTTGTAATCCCAGTCTTGGGGAGGCAAAGATGGATAGATTACTGATGGCTCACTGACTAACCAACCTAGCCTACTTGGTGAGTTCTAAGCCAGAGAGACCCTATCTCAAAAGGCAAAGTGGAAGTTGACACAGGAGCACAGTTAAGGTAGACTTCTAGGCATCTACACACAAAAAACACCCCACACATACATATTAAAAGATACAGGGAAATAGTCTTTAATAAAGGCCATTGCTTCTCCTCCCCCATCTCAGAGGGTATTTCGACATACTCTGGGTAACTATGACCCAGTATTTGCATTAGGGTTTGGTAAAACAAGTGTTGGACTAGAATAGAAGATGTGTCATGATTCTAACAAAACCCCAATGGCTTGTTCTCATAAGTGTCTTATAACCGACAGCATGGAATGGGTGAGCATTACCTTGACGAATGACTCTGTAAGTGACCACTTAAATTCTGATGTTTTCAGAGCATCTAATGGGATCAGGCTACCTGGCTCATGTTGCAGATTTTGACAAGTATTGAGAAGAAGTAGGATCCTAAAGAAAGGAACGTGAGGATTCTTCAGATTGTTGTGGATGCTGCTGAAAACACTGCAAGGGGAGCCATTTCCATCCGGTCCTCAGTTCTGTTCCCGTGCTTTTGTAGACCCGATGGATACTCTGAAATCTTCAGACACTGTAACATGTAGGGCCTGCTCGTTGGGGTTTATGTCCCGCCCAGTCCCCCAGCCAGTTAGTCACAGAGAAAAGCACACAGAGAGTCTATGTTAGGTTATAAACTGATTGGCCCATTAGCTCAGGCTTCTTATTAGCTCTTGTAGCTTATATTAACCCATTATCCTTATCTATGTTAGCCGCATGGCTCAGTACCTTTCTCAGCGGGGCAGGTCACATCCTGCTTCTTTGATGGTCTGGGCAGAACTGCCGAGAGAGCTTCCTGTTTCCCAGAATTCTCTTATTCTCCTTGCTCCACCTCTACTTTCTGTCTGGTTGTCCTACCTATACATCCTGGCTAATGGCCAATCAGCATTTATTTAAGTCATGATTGACAGAATACAGACAATTCTCCCTCACCAAGACATTGCAAGGGGAGCCATTTCCATCGGATCCTCAGTTCTGTTCCCATGCTTTTGTAGACCTGATGGATACTCTGAAATCTTCAGGACAAAATCAAGTTGTAAGTAGTACTGAGTCTGCACCTCAGTCCATAGTCATGTGTGCCTCTCCTTGCTTAGTGTGGCAGAAGGAGTTACTGGGATATGTAGCAGAATCATGCATATACCTGTACAATTATTTTGAACACTCCCCAAATTGCCAATTACTTCTTATAATCTTCTTAATGGGCCTAATCCTTCAGCTGGCTTATAGATTAAGTAGAGTACATTAGCTCTTAAAACATTTCCTTAAATGCTGAACTGAATCCTGGAATGAGTTTGCTTCCTTGGTAAGGCTGGGTTGGAAAGCTAAGCTCTGCAATAAGACTGAATTATTATTGTTGGGGCAGTCTTGCTCTGTGCCCCAGGCTGTCTTCAGATTCTTGGTTCCCTGTCCCATCCCCTTGACTGTTTGGATTAGAGACAAAAGTTACCATGCAAGATCGAAATAGCTTTAAACACTAACTTCTTAAACCATAAGAAAATGAATTGAAATTGAGATTTCTTTTCTTTCATGCAAAATGATCTCTGGAGACTTTCCTATTTTCTGGTGGCCATGGCTAGGTAGACATTGCTTCTTTAGAGGAGTATCCATGCTTTTTACACCTTGAAAATGGAATCTGGCTGGACTCATGTAGCGTTCATGGGAGAGGACAGTTGGCTGCGAGAAGCAGTTATGGCGGTGGGTCTCAGCCTTCCTAACGCTGCGACCCTTTAATACAATTCCTCATATTGTGGTGACTCCCAACCACAAATTATTTCCTTGCTACTTCATAACTGTAATTTTGCTATGTAAATATCTAATATGTAGTATATGACCTCTGTGGGGGTCGGGACCCACAGGTTGAGAACCGCTGATTTATGGGCATGCGTAACAAAAAAGAAGCATCATAAGATAGTTTTCTGGTCTTAGATTAATACAGGATGCTAGTGAAGACCCTCCCATTAACTCAAAGAGCCACAGTGCAAGACATTTTGCATGATGCTTTCCAACTTGGGAATATTTGAGGTACAATTTTCTTCTGTGCTTTTACTTCATCCCTCAACAGAAAATGATTTTCTTTTTCCTTCCAAGAAACAGCCAATGAACGTTACTGCAAAATGAATCTGAAGTGTTTGGGGGGCTCAAGAGGGATGCACCATCCGGTATTTCCCCTTATCTGTTTGCTTTCTCCTCCCCTTTTCTTCCCTGTCTTTCACTGTTGGATCTCAGAATAAATAACACATACACATCTTTAACTCCGATAATCAGAGGCACAGTCACCTGGGATATTATATGATGAACAACGTACATTTTATGAACACGGTGTCATAATAATTTAAAATGTCATCTTAATCTATTTACGATCTTCTAATGACTGAAATGTTTTACGGTTCTGGGGATATTTTATCACTGAAGTTTTAATGGCTGAATCACTAACACCTGGCTGTCTGCAATGCTTTTCTTCTTCCCAGTTAGGCATTTAAATGCATTTCTGGGAAGCCCAAGAGGTGGGATGTGACATATAAGCTCTTAAAAGGAGGGAAATCAGTTCTTGATATCTTAATGATACGTGAGTATCTGAATGCTTAGCATTAATGCTTTTAAGTAGAACGGCTTGATTAAGGCCTTTGGTGGATGGGGTCCCTCTCCGCCTTTAAACACCCTTCCTTGAGAACTCACACGTGGAAATGCTTTGTTTATGTCTACCCCTTTAAAAATTCTCAATATTTCATACGTGTGTTTTCTTTGTTTTCTACCTTTCCAATTTGTCATTTTTCATCACCTTTGTACTTTTCTCTGCTTGACTGGCTTCCAAAGCAATTCAATTACTTCTTTATTGAAAATTTTCTGTAGTCCTTTGTTTTGTTTATTTGGCTGCTGGGTGAAAGTTATATACAATTTTATACTTCTGTGTATACAACTTCTGATCCCTGGGTTACCAAACAGTTGCTTAAAGAACACCACAATTTTATACCTCTGTGTTTACAGCTCTTCGTGCCTGGGTCAACATACAGTTACTTAAAGAAGACCAGACACATACGCATGAAAACATCACTGAAGCATACAAGTCAAAGTGTAATTAAGCCCATTGCAGGCCTCTGTGGGTGTTTACTGATGATGATAGTGGCACTAAATTATCTGGTACAGGCCAGGAGAGGTCAGTGCAAGGTTGCCAAACAGCCTGCCTTAATCCCTCATTGAGAAGACCTGTGTTTCAACTCCTCCTGTTAGTAGGCTGTGTAGACAGCTTTCCAGTGAGGTGTCCTATGCAGTTTCCATAGTAACCCACTGAAGGAATTCAAGGTGATGCTTGAGTCCACAGTTTGTCAGAGGAGAGACTTCTGAGATCATCAGATGAGTACATTGCCAAGCTCACACAGTTGGGGAGGCAAGAGATCACAGCCAGGAACCCAGTTTCCAGGTGCTTATCTACTTTTTGACCTTTGCTGTGTTGCTAGCAGCCAGAGTTCCTTGCAGAGTGTCTTGTGACCAAGTCGTTGCCTTACAATGGGCATGTGGCACTAAGTGTAGTTGGATGTGTAGCACCTTTTCATATGCAATGCCTGAAAATATAAGAGCAAATCTCTGTGTATTTGTCTCCAATGAAGATTGACTAGACTGATGAAATAATGATAGGCTTTGCTTCCTTTCTTATCAACTAACAGTGTTCCTGGTGACAAGTCCCTGTAATACTGCTTTCTGATTCACGATGCATGCTCGGTGTTGCTTCTATTTTCCAGGTAGATTGGGCTAATGTTTCCATACAAGCCTGTTTTGACTGACACCAGAAAGCCTTGTGTGATGGTTTGTCATTGGGCAGTTAAAACAGAGAAATAGTCTGTTCCCATGGAAAACTGAGAAACCACAGGCATGGCTGCATATGGCGACCCCATGTCTTTGAATGAGCAACTACTCTAAAATTTTGGGAACAAAAGAATGAGAACTGCTGTGTTTGCAAATTTTGGGGGGGAAAAAGAGAAGAAAAAGAGCCATAGATATCTTTAGGTAAATATTTATTTAGCCCTATATCTATAAAAATATAATATTTGCCTTAGGATACTTGTAGGATAGATGAAACTACCAAAAAACAAAAATATTTTTGTTGACATAGATAGAGACATGTGAAGAATTATACAGTGGGGTCTGGAGAAATAGCTCAGCAGTTAAGAGAGCATGTAGGACCTGTAGGCTTCCACCCTGACACCTGGCATCTGTAACACAGCCGTCTGCAACTCAAGTTCCTGGGGATCCAACACCATGCTCTTTTTGGCCTCTGCAGTCACTGGCACAACGTGGTCTACACACAGAGAGATATACAAAATATAAACAAATCTTGAAAAGAATTATACATCCAATGTCTTTTTTATATTGATGTCATTTCAGAATTTTTTTCCCTAAATTTCTTCCTAGTGATCTCAAATAGGTGATTTTAGGTGATATGGGCTAAGTCAATGGCATCACAATTTAGCTTTTTCAAGATACATTATTTGGCTCTTCATGTTTGATCCTGAGGAAGATAACTATTAGGAGTTAGGGGCCTCTCCAATTAGTCAAATTAATGAGCCAAAGGCCACATAGGACAGGGTCATCTACAATTTCTGCAAATTTTATAAGGTTCCCATGTTGATACACACACACACATACACACACACACACACACACACACACACACACACACACACACATGGGTATGTAAAATGGCCCAAACAATGGCCCATCCCTTGCAGTTATTTCCAAGAAGTAACTCAAGCCTCTTGAAGGAAATCAATCTCATTTCAAGTTTTGGGGTCAGTGACCCAGGGGACTCTGCTGCTTCTGTCTCAGTTTATGCTATGTCTATCCTTTCAGAGCAGTATGTCTGTTGGATAATTTGTCATTTCTTTTTTTAAGTCAAGACAGATCATGCTAGAAGTTCATTGTTCCAGCCATAATTCTCCCAGGGTTTGAGAACTAAAACAAGTAACCAGGCTGGGGAGGTGGTTAAATCATTGAATTGTTTGCTCTGCACGCTGTAATCCCAGGGTTAAGGAGTCTGATGGCCAGATATTCTTGCTGAATCAGTGAACTCCCAGTTCAGTGAGAGAGATACTCAAAAATAATGTGGAGACTGATTGAGAAAAGACACCTGATGTTGACATTTGCCCTTCACATGCATCTGTACACATTTGTTTATATGCGTATGGTCATATACTCATATACCACAGATACAAACACACACATACACATAGGTAGCATGGCTCTTTTAAGTTCATAACTTTATGTGATGAAGTCATCTCTTGGTTGCTATCATCATGCTGCCCAAAATATCTGTGAAATGTATCTTGTCTCTTTGACTAAGCACTAGGCCTAAGCCACATGCCTGGACTTCAGACTTGAATCTGTCCTTGTCTCTACTCTAGTAAGAATCTTTAGTAATAAATTGTAAGGAGCTAAAATCCCATTTACTAAGTTTTAAAAAAAATAAGCAGGAAAAGAACTCATCAGAAATTTTAGGTTGTGTTCCAATTGGTTTCATCAAGCTAAGGAAGGCATTATCTGACATCCACTAGACAGTTTAATAGGACTGCAAGTTTGAAGACCTAACTCTATAGCTTTTGTTGTTGTTTTTTAAAATTCAATTATAGAAACATGTGCTTCAGAGGTCTGGCTTGATGTCAAGGAAATATTTTATTTGAGATTTGTTATGTATCCTCATGGACTCTTGTTTGAAAAGGCTTCTTCCTTGGATCAAAGTGAGTGTCACTGAGATCCACAGTGGTTCACAGTCACCTAGAGTCTAGTGAGTGTCACTGAGATCCACAGTGGTTCACAGTCACCTAGAGTCTAGTGAGTGTCACTGAGATCCACAGTGGTTCACAGTCACCTAGAGTCTAGTGAGTGTCACTGAGATCCACAGTGGTTCACAGTCACCTAGAGTCTAGTGAGTGTCA
>PVIU01016725.1:0-44273 GCA_004026605.1 Ondatra zibethicus | reverse complement strand
TGGGATAATGATCTGAACAGAGAATTCTCAACAGAAGAAGTTCGAATGGCCAAAATATACTTCAACTTACTTAGCCATCAGCGAAATGCAAATCCAAACAACTATGAGATACCATCTTACACCTGCCATTATGGCTAAAATAAAAAACACCAATGATTGCCTGTTAGAGAGGATGTGGAGTAAGGGGAACTCTCATCCATTGCTGGTGCGATTGCAAACTTGTGCAACCTCTTTGGAAATCAGTGTGGTGGTTTCTCAGGAAATTGGGAATCAACCTACCTCAGGAGCCAGCAATACCACTCTTGGGAATATACCCAAGAGAAGTCCAATCATCCTACAAAAGCATTTTTGCAACTATGTTCATAGCAGCATTATTTGTAATAGCCAGAACCTGGAAACAACCTAGGAGCCCCTCAATGGAAGAATGGATCAAGAAAGTGTGGAATATATACACATTAGAATACTACTCAGTGGTAAAAAACAATAACATCTTGAATTTTGCATGCAAATGGGTGGAAATAGAAAACGCTATCCTGAGTGAGGTAACCCAAACCCCAGAAGATGATTATGGTATGTACTCACTCATTAGTGGACCGTAGCCATAAAACAAAGGACACTAAGCTTATAGATCACAAGCACACAGAAGCCAAATAGTAAGGTGAACCCAAAGAAAAACATATATAGAAATTGTAAGCAAACAAGTTCACCAGGAAAAGGTTGGAAGCACGGGGGTGGGGAGAGAGGTGGGGGTAGGGTAGCAGGGGAATGGGAGTGGGGGAAGGAGAAGGGAGAAGGGAAGGACTGGGGAGAGCTTGGGGGAGTGGGAGGGTGGAGATGGAGTAAAGGTGGATATTGGAGAAGGGAATAAGATATCTACATTAAGGGAGTCATTTTAGGACTGGAAAGATACTTGGCTTCGATGGGATCCCAGGTGTCCACGGGGATGTCCCCAGCTAAGTACTTGGGCAGCAGAGGAGAGGGTGCCGGAACTAGCCTTGTCCCATAGTCACATTGATGAATATCTTGATCACCACCATAGAAATTTCGTCTGATGGATGGAGATAGAGACAAAGACCCACATTCACATCAGAGAAATGGACTGAGCTCCCAAGGTCCAGTTGAAGAACAGAAGGTGGGAGAAGATGAGCAAGGAAGTTAGGACTGTGAGGGGCTGTTCCACCCACTGAGACAGTGTGCCTGAACTAATGGGAGCTCACCAAATCCAGCTAGACAGGGACTGAACGAGCATATGATCAAACCGGACTCTCTGAATGTGGCTGCCAATGGGGGCAGACTGAGAAGCCATCAACAATGACACTAGGACCTATCTCTTCTGCATGTATTATCTTTTTGGGAACCTAGTCTATTTGGATGCACACCTTCCTAGGCCGGGATGGAAGGGGGAGGGCCTCGGACTTCCCACAGGACAGGGTACCATGCCCTCTTTTAAGGAAGCAGGGGGAAGAAGGAGGGGTTGGGGGAGTGGGAGTGGACCAGGAGAAGGGGAGGAAATGTAAATTTTTTTGAATGGAAAGAAATAAAAGAATACGGAAAAAAAAGATGTGTCTTCTTAGTAGAAAAAAGTAGAGGAAAATTTTGAACAGTATTTGAATATGAGACCTGAAGATCAAAAAAGTTTAAAATATCATTTACCTGCTATCAAGGCTGCCTTAGATAGAGAGTACACAATGAATTTAATACAAAATAATATTTTGTGATATTTGTCTAATTAGGAATGCTAGGACTTATTCTCTGAAAATTAAGATTATTTTCATGCATACCAATTTTCAGTGAATTTCTCTAATTATAACAGTTCTACATCATACAAGTCTCAGCCACTAGTGAAAGAATGGTCTTATATATAGGTATTGATTTTAGGAGGTTTGTAATTAATTTTTAGATGTTTATTTCACAATAAGTGAAACAAATTCTCAGATTTAATACTGATATAAAAAGGAAAAAACTCCTTTATATTTTTTCATCAATTCACTAGAGAAGAAGCTCATGTTTAAATACCTTGCATTAAAACCACTCAGCAGTAAAATGAGGGGGCTGAAACCTGTTTATCGTACTGCCCATGGTGGTTACTTTTATTTGGCCAAATCAGTAATCTTAGTTGCTAAACAAGTGATAATCTCAGTTAAGCTAAATTATCTTAAAACTTAGCCTATTTAATTTTTCACTGTTTCTTTAGTAAGTAAGAGAGTTAATTATAATTTTTCACAGCTATATTTTCTTTTCTTCCTGTGCTCATAGCCTTTCTCTCCTCTTTCCAATCTTTTGCTAAATAGACTTTCAGGATATTATGACCACTAGTTATTCCAAGGTTAGTCTTTTGGAAAATAAACAATCTATATTCTAGCTGACCTGCAAAAGGCAGACTCAGTTAGCAGTAGTTCAGTGAGATAATAAGTCACCTAGGGGAAAGCAAGGGCTCTGATAATAGGGTTTGTCATAGTGATTATTGCCAGCAGACTTTGTCAGGTCTATGTAGTTAAAAAAAATAATCTGGGCTTCACGGTGTATCTGGAGACTAGAAACTGTCGTGTCTATGTGTCTCATTAGTCTTCATTTCATTTGTCATAACCACTTGGTGGCAGTTTTTGATGCAAATTTGAGAATCCAAGGTTCATGAAACAATTCACCAGCTATTTAAGCCACAGTGAAGACAATAAAACAAATCATGCTCTATTCAGTGTATGTCTCTTCCCAGAAAACAGTCATTCACAGATATTGCTGTACTCTGGATGGATTCTTGGTAAAAATCAAATTTATTGATTTATGGTTAACACATAGTTTACTGCATATATTTGAACATAAAACTTTATTTTTTCCACAAGTGTGCTGATAAAAATCATCCCCATAATCAGAATATTGTTCATATTCCTTATTCCCAGAAGTACCCATGTGTATTTATAAAGTTCTACTTTCCATGTGATCATTGGTCCATAGTCTTTTGCTGTAGCTAAGCTCACATCTAGAATTCAACAGTGTTGGGTTTATGGAATGAAATAGCACATATTATTCCTTGGCTTTCTCAAAGCAGCAGATTCAACTTATGACCATAATACATATTCCACAAAAGAACAAATTGATGTATTGTTTTTTATTACACATTAATAAATGTAATGTATTTTATCACCATTAAAACTTCCAATAGACACAAAATAAGACACCAATATTTATTAATGAGTTATAAAATTTACACAATTTATACAACACCACATTAATATAAAATAAAATATATCACATAAAGATTTACAGAATAGACAATAAATACTAATAATGAATATATTATATAGATAAAATAGATAATTCATGAAACCATTAATAAATTATGAACATGAAATTTTGATTTTATTTGCTATATAATGTATGCATATATTCCTCAACTTTCAATAATAACAAAATATATTTTAAAATATTTGGTCCATTTTTTAGGTTATAACTTAATAACATCATTTTCCTACTCTTTTCTCCCTCTAAAACCTCAAATACATCTCACTCTTGCTCTCTTTCAATTCATATCTCTTCTTTGACTAATTTTTAAAATGTACAAAATGTTTGAGCAAGAAAATGCCTATCAAAAAGGAAATAACAGTGATCTACAAGGAAATGCAAATCAAACTGACAGTATATCCTAGGTAGGTATTATAATGATTAACATTTGATGTTGGGACATGCCAGTGTTCAGTTGGTAAGGATATGGAATGAAACCACACATACGTCTTTGATTCAAGCCAAAATGTTAATGGTGTTTTATAAAACAATTTTGCATTGTATTTCTACAAAATCAATATTTATATATTATAGATTCTATTTTATTATTTAGTATTATATAAAAATGCATGGAGTAGGATAAAGTTGCCAATGTAATATGTTTATGAGGATGACTGCGATAATTTGAAGGAGAAAGTTCCCAATAGTCTCTTCCATCTAAACACCTGGTCCTTTGGTTGTACTGTTTGAAGTAGATTAGGAAGTGTAGCCTGACTGGAAGAAGATATGTCACTGGAGTTGGTCTTTGATAGACTAAGACATCATTCTACTTTATGTTTACTTTCTCTATTTAATGCTTACAGCTAATATGTAAGCCCTCAGCAGCTGATGCAACCTCCGGTTGCTTCCCCTGGCTGCCTCTGGGCCACCATCATGGACTTTAATCATCTAGAGCTTTAAGGTCAAATAAACTCTTTCTTGTATAAATTGCATAAGTCATGGAGTTTATCAGATCAATAGAAAAGTGACTGCTACAGTGACCATATTACATTTATTTGTAATTCACAGAACTGAAAATTACTCAAATTACAAATTTCCATTAACATGTGACTTTATTTTTGAGAAGGTACAAGCATATATTAGAATAGTACCAATAAATAAGTGTAATGAACCATTGATAGATGACTGAGACAATTCATAGTTTGTCTAAAATAAAATTATTTGGAAAAACATAAGAAACATTATAGAAACTTAAAAATATTTTATCAAAATTTAGTATTTAATATTTAAAAAAACTAAAATTCTATATTAGACATATTTTACACTGAAAAATAATTCAATATTTAAAAGCATGAAACTTATTACAGTGATAATTTCTAGTTAGTGCATATGATCTAAAACACTTTATTAACGTTTCCAATTGGAATTTCAAATACCTAACTTTTTATTCTATATTTGTCTTTTATATAATATCTTACTGAATTATTAAACAAAACCAACCAAATTTTCTTTACTTCATTGCTATTCTGTAAAATATAATATGTTTGAAGTGTCCAGTCATCCTTTTGATTTTTAAAAATAGCGTTAGAGCTGGGTGGTGCTGACACATGACTTTAATCCCAGAGCTCAGGAGGCAGAAGCAGACAGAGCTCTGTGAGTTCAAGCCCAGACTGGTCTACAAAATCTTTTCCAAGCTAGGGCTGTTACACAGAGAAATCCTGAACTGGAAAACCAACAAACAAAAAGCCTTAGATATAAAATCTTGTTCATAAAAACTTGTATGGAAACAATTTGGTTCAACACACTTACAGATGTAACAGTGGTTAATTTTGTATTCATATTTATGTTCATAACATTTGTTAGCTAAACTTTTTCCTCCGTATGTTTTTGGTTGTATGTTTTTGGATGTTTTATCACAGCAATGGGAAAGTACAGAAGTTGGTACCAGGGGGTCATTGCTATGAAGAAACTGCGTATGTTGTATAATAGAAGCATGTGGAAGAATTTAGAACTTTGAACTAGAAAAATGATTGAACACTGAAGACAGGGCTTAGTAGAACAGACTAATAGAAACCTGGAAGAAGAAATACTAAGGGAGCAATGTGGATCGTGGAAGCCTAGAGGTTTCAGAGGGGACAATAGTGCAACATTGTTAATGACATTCCTGTGATATTTTGGCAAAGAATATCAGTACCTTATGTCCTTATCTTATGAAATTTCCTGAGGCTAAAAAATGTAAAATGACTAATTTATTTGGCAGAGACAATTTTAAGGCAGCAATATATTTAATCTCTTGCACTGTTATTATTAATGACTATTACACATATCTAGAATAAAAAAAATAGTAAGACAGAAAAAATTAATACACAATATAAAAAGAAAATAAACACCAAGAAACCTAATGTTCTAGCCCAGGCTGTGATAAAGAGATAAGGAGATGAATGACATCAAGGAAAGCCTCCTTCTCTACACTGAAATAGAGGAAGCATGGCTTCCAAGCAAGAGACCATTCAACTATGCTTACAACTGAGGAAAGAACCTAAGAGATTTTTGTGTTCCTACAAATCAAGTGCAAATTGAGGAACTTTATAATGTGTTCTAAGGGGATAGAATCTATCAAATCTGGTATCTAAACTTGGTCAAGAAGCCTACAAGATGCAGGCCTTTCAGGCATGTAAAATACAATACTGAAGCGATCATAGATTCTTTCTCTGTGATTTCACTGAGCTCTTGGGGCCAGGTAGTAAGTTTGTGCGATCCCCTGTGAAAGGCCTCAAAAGAAAACGAAAAGGCATTCTACAAAGTCATTGCTTGAACCTGTGAAGGTAAAGCCTAAGTCACATGGAAACATCAAGATATTGGAGAAATCACAGAATGAGATATCTCCCAAAAACATCCTATATGGAGCAGAATCAACCTTTAGCAGAAAGCTGGAGGAATGTAGCCATCTATGCCTTAGGGCCCTAGACACTGGACATGGAATTATAGATTTTGGTGCTTGCCATGCTGGATTCTAGTATTGCTTTGATCCAGTCTTTCTTTACTTAAGCCCCTGCTTCTTGCTTTTGGGATAGTAATGTATATTTTAGTAATTTTGTGCTATAAGAATGTTGAAGTTTGGTGATTCTCTTCTGTATGCTACATGTTTTATTACCATTGTTTAATAAAGAAACCTCTTTGGCCTGTGGCAGGCAGAATAGAGCTATGTGGAAAAACTAAATTGAATGTGGGAGAAAGACAGCAGTATCAGGGAGATGCCCTGTAACTTCCAAAGGAAGCAGATGCCATGTAGCTGCCCAAGAATCAAGAGGTAACAAACCACAATCTTGTGATAAAATATAAAACAAGAGAAATGGGTTAATTTAAGGTATAAGAGCTACCTAGAAACATACCTGAACCATCAGCCAGTGTTGTAATTAATATGGTTTCTGTGATTATTTGGGTCTGCATGAATGAAAATTGAAAGTGCAGTCTCCATTTACAAAATGGCACCCAACGTGGGCCAGCCACATCCACAAAAACCAGAATGACCTTGTGAAAGAATTCTAGACAGAAAAGAACAGAGTTAAGCATGATTTCTTGGTAGCAGCACTTTCTTGGGTGGGTTCTGTTGCTAGATGCAAGTAGAGGCATGATTCCTTTCAGAGAAGGCTTTCTGACTTTTCATTAGCATCAAAAGCTGCATGACTCCTTTAAGAGCCACCTTTCTGCTTCATGATAGTCTTGTTATAGAGCACTTAAATGGGGTCTGTGAATTACAAATTGCTTAATGGTGACATAGACCTGCTGTGTTCCTGGAATGGGGTGGGGAACATGACTCACAGAGGTGGTGAACATTTCTCTGCCATGTTGTATTGGATAGAGCAAACAGGCAGGGCAATGGAGTTAGTCCTAGTCATGCACACTTTCCATTAAAATAAAAACTTGCTCCTGGTCATACAATGATTACAAACGCACAATAAAAACATATTCAGATGAAAAAGACCACTAAATTGGTCACAGTGTTGGATAAATATACATGGACTTATGAGAGAGAAGGAAGAATACAGAAAGTCACAGATTAAAGGAGTAAATATAATTAAATATAAAAATATTAAAATAAAATAAGCAACACAAAGTAAAGATGGAAAATGCACGAAGAGTCTGAAATATACATATATATATATATATATATATATATATATATTTGTGTTTTCTTTGAATTTTTGGCTGTGAATAAATTATATACAGAGAGACTTTTCATTGAACATGCTGCTAAGCTAAACCAAACCAATATATTTATTTTAATGGTACCCTGACTTAAAAGTTTGATTTTAAGAATATGTTACTTTGGAAAAGAGGTTCAATTTTTGTTTCCACAGAAGATAAGAACCAGTGAATTCCTTCCAGACTAATGTGGTTTTATGGAATAAGTCCCCCTGAAAGGTTTTCTAGAACTCTAAAAATACTTCACCCAACAAACAGCAGGTAGCAGTTTGAAAAAAAAAAACTATACCTAAATTCACAATGGCCACAGTTAATTTCTGAAAAAGGGAGGGATATGATATACAAATGAATATTTTGCATTGGAATGTATCTTGGCCTATTGATACAAATTTAAGGTTGATTTTGTTATGCAGTGTATATGTATTTCTGCTCTTGTTTAAGGTATTGTGTGTTTGTGCAACTCATTTAAAAATGTAATGTATAGTTAAGAAATACAGATTAATAGATAGTAATCTAAATAATCAAACTTTAATTACATTAGGTTTTCTAGATATGCGGAGATATGTTATATAGATGATATACTTCAATGACCTATGGAATGTGGCATTTAAAACATTTTACAAGGTTAGACTTTTCTCAGCAGTGAGACATATCTGCTTCTGGCAGAACCAATTACTTCAGAGAGGTTGATTGGCTTTGAAGAAACTATTATGGAATTTGCCTTCAATATAACAAGGCTAGCCATTTTCCTGCACTGCTTTATGGAATGCTGTATAAAAAGGACATACAGATCCCACGAAAAAAAGACTGCTGAACTTACCTAAAGAAGGTAAGACAATCTTTCAGGTTTCAGCTTCATAAAAACTTCTGACAGACATTCTGTAGGACACAGAAGAAAGTGACTAACAAATGCCAATATAGGTGAAACATTTTTTCAAATTTTTAATCCATGAATAGAGTTTGCCTGAAACTATGGGTCTAGAGGCTGAATATGGGTGCCTCAATGTTAAAACAGAACTTTCAGTAACTATTCAGAGAGTGAGATGACTCTTTCATTTCTTACAATGCACTTCCTGGTTACTTAGGTAATATTGTATCCTTCCAGGGCCCTTGATTGATGTGGGACCCCCTTCTGTATACTCTGATTACCATTAGTTAATAAAAACTGCTTAGAGCCTAAAGCAGATCAGGACAGAACAGAACAAGGCAGGTAAAATTAAACAGAATGCTGGGAGAAAAGATGCAGAGTCAAGGAGATGCCAGGGAGCTGCCACTGGGAACAGACAAACTGGAACCTTGCCGGTAGGCCACAAGCCTTATGATAAGATATAAAATAATGGAAATAGGTTAAATTAAGATGTAAAAGCTAGCCAATAAGGAATTAGAGCTAATAGGCCAAGCAGTGATTTAATTAATATAGTTTTTGTTTGGTTATTTTGGGGTTGAGCAGCCAGAAACCAACAAGTGGCCTCCTGGTACATTTGATGGAGTTGATTACAGATAGCAATAATTATAGTTTACCTTATTATTATAAAGGATATAAAACTTCAGACTCACAAAGATAAAACAATTGATAGAATATCTTCTTTAATTTTGCCAGATAAAAACAGACTAAATATTGTAGCTGTATTTCTTGCTTGATACCTGCTTTGTTATAAGTAACTCTGCTGTTAAAGTTAAAACCTTCCTTTTTATTTAGACAGAAAAGGTGGGAATGAAATGGGATTCCCCTCTGTATACTATGAATATGTTTTATTACCATTGGTTAGTAAAGATACTACTTTGGCTTATGGTAGGGCAAGATAGAGGTAGATGGGAATACAAAATTGAATGCTGGGAGAAAGAAGATGGGGTCAGGGAGATGCCATGTAGCTAATGAAGGAGGCAGATGCCATATAACTTTCCAAGAAGCAAGAGGTAACAAACCTCATGATAAAATATAAAATAATAGAAAATGATCAGTCTAAGAGCTAGCTAAAAATATGTCTGAGCCATTTTTAGCTAAACAGTGTTGTAATTAATGTGGTTTCTGTGTGATTATTTGGGTCTAGGTGGCTGGGACTTGAATGCGCAGTCTCCATTTTCAGAGGGTTATGTTGGGGTTAAATCCACTAAACCTGTCAGGGTTCAGAAGGGGTGCTATAATAGGTGAAAACTGAGTAATTTGTTCTGAGGGCAAATAAAATAAATCAAGTTGTGTAAGTAATTTTTATCATCTCTTTTATTCTTTCTATGTTCTCTCTAATGCTCTATGATGTTCTTGCTGTTCTCTGTCCCCTCTACCTATCCCACATGGCTTCCAGTATATATAGTCCATTAACAAGCATGCCTTACATAGAATCACAAAAACCAGTTGAAGCTACCAAGGGGGCATGTATCTCAGAAGGGGTGTGACTGTGAGGATCCCCAACTCATATGGGGAGAATCTAGCTGGCTGAGTTAAAGGGAAACTCTTTGGAGACTTTGCTTCCAGCTCCAGCAGAGTGTCTGTAAGCACCTAGGTGATGGTAATTTTTTTTTCTGAGGCTAGGTTAGAGATTCAAGCCTTTTTCTTGGATATCAAAGGGTAAAGGCATAATCAGTTAATTTCCTGGTAATGACCTTATGCTAACTGAAACCAAGGTGAAGGATAAATACACAATATTATTAGCTTGCTATGATAGAGCAAAAGGCCAGTAGAGTCTCCTGATAGAGAATTCAGGGGCCACCCAGACACCCTGTCTCTCTGCTCAGTGTGTCTTGGTTAGGGCTCCTTTCTTTGCAGAAGTCCTGTATGATAGCTGAGGGGAGTGAATTTATGTAGATTTGACTATGAGAGCAAAGGTATCACTGAGTGAACACTTCTACACCAGGGCTTCACAAGACAGGAAAAGGTGTAAAGTTGCCTGTAAAGGGAGAGTCAGGTTATCCCAACAAATGATTTATACAATGCAGGGATATTGTGGAAGGGAGAAATGTCATGATTTCACAAGATTTCTACATAATTGACAGTGGCTATTCATAGACAAGTGTTTTTGAAGCTTTACAATTGGGGTTCTCCATGCTTAATGCCCCTCCACTGTCCCATGGATATGTCTATTGGTCTGTCAGCTCTACCTTTAATGCATAATACTTGGGGGGTCACACCTGTAATCCCTGCATTCTGGAAGTGGAAGGAGAAAACTCGAAAGTTCAAGATCATTTTCTACTATATAGTGAGTTTGAGTCTAGCACATTATGAGAACATGTCTTTTAAAAAAGGAAAAAAGGATGGAAGGGAGGAAAGAAGGAAGGAAGGAAAACATACACACTTGAAAATCCCATATATATAGTTAATAGGAAAGATTACTTAATTATTGAGTTCCAGTAAGAAATACAGGTTTCTTTGCTATCTGTGGATTTTTATGTTCTCCAAAGTACATTACAAAAGGCTTCCAGACACTGCAGTTGATACTCTATCACCCCCATACCCTTGAAGGAAAGTAATTGAATCCTAGCAGATGCAGTCAAAATATATTCTGTGGCTCTAATTGGCTTGGTGTAACACACTTTTGGGGCTTGTTTTTGGTTAGTGATATAGTAAGGATTTCAATGAGTAGATACAGTTAATCCCATATACCAGGAGCCATGAAATGTTATACTTTTACTATTGACGTTAAAGAAAATCTAGAAGCAATTTCAAGAAGAAAAAAAGAAATAGCTGATTGTCAATAAACACAGTTTTCCATTATCAAAAATGAATAACTTATACAGAAAAACTTTATTCTCTTTCTTGTAACTCTATGGCAAATGTTAAAGTAATGCAGGAAAGATGGCATCTCATAGTATGCCAAATAATATGCTTCACTGATTTCATTGAAATAACAATTACATAAGCTTAACATTATAGGAAAAAAATACCTGACAAACTAAACAGGAGGAAAATTCATCTTTGGTCTTAGTGCTATTAGGCATTTGTCTTCTGCCTCTTTACTCTGTGTTTGGGCCAGAACTGTGTATCACAGCAGAATGAGCATGTAAAAGAAGCTAGACTTTGCATAACAGCAAGGAGGAAGAAAGAATATAAAAAGGGGAAAAGAATTTCAAACACTCAAAAACATACTTTGAGTAACCCACTTTCTGTAGGTAGTTAGAACCACTTGAAATTCTTAATTCCTCCAAGAATCATAAAATTATCTGGGGACCAAGAATTAAATATATGAGCCTGTGAGAAATAGCACACAATTGTTACAGAGCACTAAGAATCACCTACCTTTAGATGTTCTCAGGTGCATAAAAATATGGTTTGTATTCATCTCACCAAATATGTGGACCTATAAACACTGAGGATTCAGGCAGATGGTGGAAAGGAGGCACATAGGGAGTTTTTGAGATTATAGCAATTTACATCATTTTTATCTTTGTTTTCTTCCTTCCAAACACTCTCATATAACCCCCCTTGTTCCCTCTTGAATTTACAGCCTCTATGGTGGTGATCAAGATATTCATCAATGTGACTCTGGGACAAGGCTAGTTCTGGCACCCTCTCCTCTGCTGCCCAAATACCTATCTGGGGACATCCCGGTGGACACCTGGGATCCATTCCAGGGCCAAGTATCTTGCCAGTCCTAAAATTACTCCCTTAATGTAGATATCTTATTCCCTTCTCCAATATCCACTTTTCCTCCATCTGCACTTCCCACTCCCCCAAGCTCTCCCCAGTCCTTTCCTTCTCCTTTCTCCTTCCCTCCTCCCCTTCCCTCACCCCCATACCCCAACTTCTATCCCCACCCCCTGTCCTCCCAACTTTTGCCTGGTGATTTTGTTTGCTTCCAACTTCCAGGACGATCTGTATATGCTTTCTTTGGGGTCACCTTGCTATTTGACTTCTCTGGGCTTGTGAGCTAAAATCTTAGTGTCCTTTGTTTTATGGCTATGGTCCACTAATGAGTGAGTACATACCATAATCATCTTTCTGAGTTTGGGTTACCTCACTCAGGATAGCGTTTTCTATTTCCATCCATTTGCATGCAAAATTCAAGATGTCATTGAATTTTATCACTGAGTAGTATTCTAATGTGTATATATTCCACACTTTCTTGATCCATTCTTCCTTTGAGGGGCACATAGGTTGTTTCCAGGTTCTGGCTATTACAATTAATGCTGCTATGAACATATTTGCACAAATGCTTTTGTAGAATGATAGGGCATCTCTTGGGTATATTCCCAAGAGTGGTGTTGGTGGATCCTGAGGTAGGTTGATTCCCAATTTCCTGTGGTACTTGAGCAGCAGAGGAGAGGGTACCAGAACTACCCTTGTCCCATAGTCACATTGATGAATATCTTGATCACCACCATAGAAATTTTGTCCGATGGATGGAGGTAGAGACAGAGACCCACATTCACATCAGAGAAATGGACTGAGCTCCCAAGGTCCAGTCAAAGAGCCGAAGGTGGGAGAAGATGAGCAAGAAAGTTAGGACTGTGAGGGGCTGTTCCACCCACTGAGACAGTGTGCCTGAACTAATGGGAGCTCACCAAATCCAGCTGGACTGGGACTGAATGAGCCTATGCTCAAACCGGACTCTCTGAATGTGGCTGCCAATGGGGGCAGACTGAGAAGTCATCAACAATGACACTAGGACCTATCTCCTCTGCATGTATTATCTTATTGGGAACCTAGTCTATTTGGATGCACACCTTCCTAGGCTGGGATAGAGGGGGGAGGGCCTTGGACTTCCCACAGGTCAGGGCACCATGTCCTCTTTTAAGGAAGCAGTGGAAGGGGGAGGGGTGGGGGAGCGGGAGGGGACTGGGAAAAGGGGAAGAAATGTAAAAACTGTTATTGAATGTAAAAGAATAAAAGACTATGGAAAAAATTCACAGCCTCTTTTTTATTGATTATTGTTACATGTATATGTGAATATATACATACATATATATTCCTAAACATAACCAACCTATTTGGTATGGATGTTACATGTATGTTTGTCATTAGGAATGAATATTTGTACTAGATATCCAATTGGTGTGTTCTGACATGCCAGCGAATATATTTCCCATGTTCTCAGCATTCTTTCATTGCTTGTAATTATTTGTGTAGGGTTGAGACCTCATGACTACCCCAATCCACATTGCCTTATCTGTTGTTGCTGTCCATTTTAAGAAAATAAAATTCAAGCTAATACTGATTTTTGCATTCACTAGTTTTACATAATTAAACAATAATTTCTGTCTACTGCATACATGAAGATATTAATATAAACTATAAATAAATTCATTTAAATCAAACAAATTGTACTTGCTACTGAAATCCTGCAGAAACCAGTTTTTGTTCACTTAAATTATTATGCAGAACAAGCATATGGTAATTAGCTTTCCAGTCTATTAAGATTTTTAAAGCGAAATAAATGAAGTTCCATTCTTTTGATTACCCTTTGCATTATTACTTGCAGGTAGTGGTGCTTGATTATACAAAGAACAAAAAGAACATTGCCTTATAATCTCCTTATCTTGTTGCCATGTAATAGAAAACTCCTTTTTAAGACCTTTTTTATTGAGATAATGTTTTATGGAATTCTGAGTCCTTCAGCACATTTCCAACTAGCAATTGATCAATTGCTGCATTACATTATTCTAGAGGACCTGGCAGACTTGTATAAGATCATATTTTTTATGTATATGAGACAAAACCTATTCCTGATTATATCTTAAGCTGAATTAACAATAAAGTCAATTCTGTATCATCTGGTGTAAATTTATTGGTTTAAATGTGCAAAACAACTCTTTCTCTGTATTGCAAACCAGTAACTGTATTGAGAGGTTCTTTAAAATCCCTTAGTACAATGAGAATAGCATATACTTCAGACTTTTGGTCAGAATCACAAGGGCTTTGTTCCACTTTACTTAAATCTATTGAACCTTCCCTTCTTGATTTATTTGCATCATCTGGAATGTAGAAGCTCCAGGTTTGGTGTGTCACACACAAGGCAAAGAAGGGTCCAAGTAACTCTCCTTATAAGTTAAATTTGGATAGTGATTAATTTCTCCTAAAAATTAGTAGTGGCTCTTTGCCAAGGTTCATTGTCTTCCTATAATTTGTTAATTTCATCATTAATAAAGGGTACTGTTATTTCTTCTGGGTCTATTTGTGCTAATTGATGAAGTCTCAATTTTCCTTTTATAATTGATTCATAAGAGATCTTCTCCACATAAGACTTTAACATTTTACTCAGCTTATGTGGAAAAAAAAAGATCCATTCTAAAATATTTCATTCCCACTACATTAAAATTACTGCAGGGGGATACTTTGATGATAATATGAACAGAAGACAGTAAAGATTTGGATCCACACAATCCATGTGTGCTTCCTGTAACTGCTCTTCAATGAAAGACAATTCTTTCTCAGCTTCAGCTGATAATTCCCTGGAAGTATTTAAGTCTTTCTCACTATCTACGGTTTTGCTTAAATGAATTATTTGGTCAGGTTTTATCCCATAAATAGGCTGCACCTTGGAAACATCTCCTAGCAATCTTCGTAATTTATTATGTGTCTGTAATTGATATCTCCAAATGTCTACTTTTAGTTTTCTAATTCTCTGTAAACACATTTTTTAACCTAGATAATTAATAGAACCTCCTGTTTGCATTTTTCAAGAGGAATTTGTAATCTCCAATGAGGAAAAACTTTCTTTACTTCTTCAAGCATCCTTTCTAAAGCATCTATATTTTAATCAGATAGCAAAATGTCATCCATGCAATGGTAAACTATAGATCCAGGAAATTGCTTCTGTCTTATTTCCAAATGACTGACTTACAAAATATTGGCACAGGGTGAGGCTATTTAAAATTCCTTGTTGGAGAACACCCATTTTGTATCTTTTAGTAGGCTAAAGTCATGCATGTTTCTTATTTAACATTTCTCAAGGTAGGGCCACTGGTACCTCTGAAAGTTTGCCAATTGTTTGTGTTTTTGTACTGTCTGAATGGTTGGTGACTAGGTTTTACAGTACCTTATATTTTCCAGAAACATGAGTTGTTCTATGTTCCATTTTTGAGACTGGAAAAATGTTAATCTGTGTATTCCATTGCTGCAACAGATCATGACCCCATAGATTCACTGCTATATTAGCCACACATGATAGCAGCCTTCCTCTCTGTTCTTCTGATTCTATGCTTTCAACCCCTCTCATGCTTTATTGTACTTAAGATAGAGTTCCAGTTCCTAGGAATTTATCATCTGCCTCCTGAACAGGCCAATTTGGATCCCAAGATTCTGGAGCAATAATAGTCACATCAGCACCCATGTCCAGTAATGCTTCAATTACAATGTTATTGATTCATACTCTCAGCTTTGGTCTTTGATCATTTATAGATGTCTGCCAAAATATATATTTCCTCTTTTCTAATGGAATTTTTTATTCATTCTCCATGTTTATTCTATCATCCACAGAATTATGATTTTTCACAAAAGGCACTAGATTCTTTAATTTTCCTGGAAAGATGTGTCCTCCACAGTGATGGGGAATGCCTAGACATGCTCGACCTGGGGAGCTGTGCGACAACCCTCAACAAGTTTCCCAATGTTAATGGGCTGCCTTGCATGTCTCTTGTTGATATATATTCATTGATCCAAAGTTGCCTTTGTTGCATCTTTTACATAATCCAGAAGATTGAGAACTTCTATTTTTGTCATTCTTAGAGAATACATTATTTCTAGGAACACCTTGTCTCCAATCCCTTCTCAGATGTCCTCTTCTAACACAATTAAAACTTTTGGTATTTTGATGTCTTTTCATGCCTTTTGAAACTGCTTCTCCTACACATGCCTCAGTATTATAGTTGAATGATTCAACATTGACTCTGTGCAGGATCCATTCATCTATTCATACTGATCTTATCTTAAAAATGCCTAAGTATGTTTTTCCAGTATAAGTGAATATTTTCAAAAGCCATAGATTCAGTAAGTACTCATCTTGCTTCTGGATCTGTTACCCCTATTAATACAGCTTTAGCTAATCTTTTTAAAAATCTCTAAAGGATTTTCTTGGACCTTGTATGACCTTAGTATATTCAATTGTTCTTCCTAGTTCTTTAATCTTGTCTCAATCATCCTAGGCTACTGTACAGCACAGGGAAAGATATGTTCATTGTATATAGCTTGATTTTCTAGAGCAACATAATGACCCTCAATACGAATTTGATATTTGGAGGCCTCAAATCCTTTGACTGTACCTTGATGTTTCAGGGCTTTAGCCTCCTCTCTCCAATAGCGCTTCCACTGTAAGTGTGACGTATCTTCTAGCACCACTGAGACTAATTGAGGCCAATCATGTGGAGTAACTCTGTTACTTGAAGTCCATGTCTTTAGTATGGTGAATGCATGTCATAAGATATTACTGCTTGCTTAATATCTTTTTGATCTTTCCTACATATAAGTTCCCATTTACATTCTGTATATCCACTTGGGTATTAAGTATTTTCTGTCTTTTCAGAGATAATAACAGGATAAGTACCTAAAACTCTTGGTAAGTCATCTCTGATTCAGTGAGATACTGGCTAAGCTAAATCATTTTCCTTACCTCCTCTTCTTGCTTATCAGTTTTGACAAGTTCCTTAATCTATTCAAATCTTTATATTAGTTTTTTAAAACTTGAATCTCTTGACCTGTGAATATTTCTAATGATTTCATCAAATCAAATAATTCTGGTTCTCATTCTGCACATGTGATTCCAAGGTTTTAAATTTTTCCATTAGTGATATCTTTTTATCCTTAGATTTTATTTGGATGGTGTGTAGATTGCATTCCTGGAGGAATGTTCTATCTGCTAGCTTAACATAACTTTTTTAAAACAGATTTTGATTGTCAGTTTCAACAGTATGAATCTTTTTATATAATTTCTCATTGCCAGTCTATAAAAACTGTATTATTTCTAAAATTTCTTATTCTTGACTCTGTTATCAAACGATTTCCTTAAGGATATAATATGGAAAAACAAAACTAATAGTTGGCATGTTCACAAAAATATATGTACCAGGTAGGTCAAATAGTTCTTATGTAAATTCATCCATAGTAGAAAACAAAGGTTGTTCCATTCCTGGATGATAATATTTTCTGACATTTTCTTGGGGTTGATTTTCAATTTTCAAATTAATTTATCTATATATTAACCAAATTTACTTACCTCTGCTTTAATTTTCAGAATATATTATAGGTATAATAATCTTGATGGGCCAGCAGGTATCACAGTTTGGGCAGTAAGGCAAGTCCTTGTTCAGTACCTGAATTACCTGACACAGAATTACAAACAAATTTATTTAAATACTTAAGAGCAGCACACCCACATAAGGAGAAGATTTGATTTAGGTAGAAGGCCAACTAACTCAGAGCTTACAGGCAGACGTGAGCTTCAAGGTTACTGGCAAGACTCATGCCAGGATCTCTCAGGTCTGACATGGTAATGCAAGCCTGTGTTCTAGGTGCAGGGTTAGAGCACCTAGGGTCAGAGCTCATCTTGATTAGAGCAGGCCTGGCAGCAGCTGGACCTCAGAAGAAGATCATAGCTTGGGTAGAGGTACTGAGACACATACACCAGAGACTGTGGAGAAGCTGCAGCAGGAAGCCAGGGGAAGTGGTAACTCAGCCATTTAGTAGGCAGTAACAAGCAACATGACCCCAGGCCAGAGGGGAAATGGCAAGTTGTGGTAGGCCAGCCAATTCAAACCTTGCACAGTTGTGCCAGAAGGCTAGTTCACTTGCAGAGGGATAGTTAGCTGCTTGGGGTGGGAGGAGGCATCAGGAACGTTTTTGCACAGGGCCTGGCAGTGGTGTGGATTCCGGCCACATGGGTGCCAATCTGTCATAGTAACAAAGACTTCCACATTAGCCCAGAATGGAGTATAACAATGGTTTATTTATTTGAGGATAAACTCATAATAGGGGCAGTGTTATGCAATCCTCTGGATGCATTGAGAACTAGAACCAAATCCAGCAGGAAAGAAGACTGTTCAAGCTTCTCATCTGCCTTCATAGCACATGAGACCATGCCCAAAGTGGGCTGGTATCTTAAAGGCTATATACTGATGAAGGTCCCACAATAGTTCCTTATTGAGAAAATTGTTAGCATAGCTTCTATGAATAGAATTTCAGTCTTCAAACCATTGGGATGATTTTACTGTGACCAGTAGTAGAGGCAGAATCATCTTGATCATGGGTACAAATCTGAGAGTCATCAGATACATGTGTATGAAAAAGAATGGAGAGTGTGTTTGTATGTGTGAGTGACTGTGCTTCTGTTTCTTTTATATTTAAAGAATTTATTAGAAAATAGGCTATTATATGACTATCTTTAATTAAAATTAACAAATTGGTTTTTGTCAGATTTCAGAAAATATTTTTTGTTAAAATTCAACCCTTTCAGAAAAGTTTACTTCTCCTATGATGTGGGAAGCCTGCATTGAGAAATGTTTAATAGCAAATGATACAGTATACAAATTTACATTATCAGGAATGATCTGCAGTTGTCCTGTGCATGTTTAATCCTATCAATTGTTGTATTCACACATTTTAGCACATTAAACAAAAAACTATTCCTTTGTTTTGATTCTTTGAAAATGTTTTTTTTATTTTTTTTAAGAATTTCATACATTTATGAAATGAAATAGACGTGTTGTCCCTCTCAATATTCCTCATGCCCCACATCATGACCTCTTTCATCTTTAAACATTTTTTTAAAAGCCAGTCATTCCAGTTAGTTATCCCTAAACAGGCATGCTTACTAGATTCCTTACACGACTATAACAGTCAGTTGCCACGTGCAGAATAAAAGAATAATTCTCCCTCCACAAAAAAATATCCACTGACAATGGCTGGCAGGAGAGGTACCTGGAGATCATCTACCACATTTGCTGTGATTTGCCTGGCTCAGGTTTACATATGTTTAGTGAGGTAACCAAAACTGCTATGAGTTCATAATGGTGATATTCATGTCAGGTCTAGAAAGCAATAATTCCCCGTGTTTCTTCCAAGCATGACTCTCATTTTTTTTCTGCCTCAACTTCCAAGATATTCTCCAATCCTTCACAGTGCTAGCATTAAAGCAGAGGTACCATCTAAGATTGAGTACCCAGTCACCAATTCTAAACACTTTTGCCAATTGTGCATCTTTCTAATGACTACTGTCCATGGCAAAAGGAAGTTACTTTGTCCAAAGTTGAGGGCAGCCCAATTCTATGGGTGTAAGCCCACATATATCAAAAGCATAAGTGTTACTTCCTAGAGCTCAGGACATCTCTAGCCATGAACTGTTGGTCAGGATTAAAGTAGTTGATATAAATTTAACTCCCATGAAGCAGACATCAAATCAATTCAGAAAAAGTTTTGTGATGTCATGAAATTTGTGCCACTATTACATCAGTGGATGCATCTTCCTGACAGGTCAGTATTTTAGTATGCACAAGGTAAGGACATTAATGTATTTTATCTCTTAGCAGCCTTCATTTATGTCCTGGCATTATGAAAGATAGCAGAAAAGGAGTATGTTTTCCAGATTGTTTGAGATTAATATCTCTTGTACTAGAACTTAAATGTGTGGTGTGTTCAGTAATAGATTCTCACCATTTAGTTATATTGAATAACCAAGGTTATTGACAGTAGTCTGTGTTTTTTTTTAGAGATCTAAAATAAGAGTATGACCAGTAATACATATCGTATTGTCATATGTGTGGTATTGTGATCTTCCTTTTATGACCCCTAACGTCTGGCAACTATATGGTCCACCTTTGTGAAGTAATTCCATTTACCCCGTTTGAAAAATTATATTTTGAAATTACCTTAGTGATCTGTGGGTTCCATATTGCCTTCAGTTTTGGTTAACACAAGCACTACACCCTTGATGTACATGTCACCATCATTGTTTAATCTTTTAATTCTCAGTATTCCATTAGTTTTCCTTTCTTTCTCTTCTTTCTTCTTTCTTTCTTTTTTTTCTTTCTTTCTCTCTTTCTTCTTTCTTTCTATCTACTTTCTTTCTCCTTCCTTCTCCCTACTTCTCTCTCTCTGTCTCCTCTCTCTCACTCTCTCTGTCTCCTTTCTCTCTGTCTCCCTCTCTCTTTGTACTATCACTCAACTTATTATTTAAGTTTCCTTGTGGTTAGCTTATTTCCATATGGTATTTCAAACCCTCTTCCTTTGGAAAATGCCTTTGCTATATCTTTGATTTCCCTCTCCCCATACTCTCATACTCCATCTCTATTTAAAAATTTCCAAAATCAATATTCCAACCCTCTGCTTTTTTATCTATAATCTTCAATTCCTTGCTTTAATTCCAATGCCACCTAAAGTCCTTTCTCTATTTTTCTTGCTCATATCTATGCTCCAAGTTAAATACACCAAATTTTGATTTGATCGATATTTTCAGAAGCAAGGAATGATTTTTATTTTCTCATTTGATTAGGTTTCGTCAAAATCTATTTTGTCAAATATTAGAATGGCTATGCCCAGTGTTTCTTGGATCCATTTGCTGGGGATTCTTTTTAACATTCCTTTAATCTATGGTGCCATATATCATTGATGAGGGAAGAGAATTCCTAGGGTAGAAAAAAATATCTTGATAAGTTTTCTGATCAAATTAGTTGCCTCCGTCTCTTTATTGGGAAACTGAGATTGTACCTGGAGAGGTAAACATTTGCGTTCCTTGTTGTTGTTTGTCCCTGCTGCTCCAAACTGAAATAATCACACAGAAACCATATTAATTAGATTAGTGCTTGGCCCATTAGCTCTAGCTTCTTATTATCTGACTCTTACATATTAATTTAACCCATTTCTATTAATCTGTGTATCGCCACGTGGCTGTGGCTTACCGGCTAAAACTTTTGGGTCTGTCTCTAGGGCTACATGGCATCTTTCTGACCCCACCTCCTTTCTCCCAGCATTCTCTTTTGTTTTCCCTGCCTAGTTCTCTTTTTTGCCCTATCACAGACTAAGACAGTTTCTTTATTCATTAACCAATAAAAGCAACCCATAGATAGAAGACCTCCCATACCAGTTACTGATTGGAAGGCTTAGTTCTTTAGGCCATTGCTGTGAGAAAAACAAACAGTTGCCCCACCCCCACCAACCAAGCCCTGAAAACTCAGAGCAGCCTCTCTACATCCTCTATCATCCTGCACCATATCTGTGACCATCAGAGCCTTGGACCACATGGCTCCTGGAGAGATCCTTGGCCCAGATGACTCCTGGAGAGAGGCTTGATCCAGACTGACCCTGGAGAAGAGCCCCAGAGCTTTGTCAGCATCCAGTAGAGGCACAGACCTGACTTCATCAAGGGAAAGAGTAACCAACAAAGCCACTGACCCTAATTTCACCAATTGAAGGGAGAGGAACACCCTGAAACACAGGCTCTACCTGCATCCACCAAAGGAAGAGATGGACAGACAGCCTTGTAAGAACACATTCAGCAAAATGAAGACCAATATTGTACCACCAGAACCCAGTGGTCCTAAAATAGGAAGACCTCAACATTCTAATCCAGAAGAAGCAGAAGAAAATGACTTTCAATATAAGTTTATGAAGATGATAGAGACCCTTAAAGAGGAAATGAAAAATTGTCTTAATGAAATAGAGTAAAAGACAAAAAGTTGGAAGAATCAATAAATCTCTTAAGGAAACCCAAGGAAAAAAATCAACCAAACAGGTAAAGCAAAATAGGTCAAAAAGTTCAAGACTTGTAAATTGAAATAGACACAATAAAGAAAACACACACTGAGAAAATTCTGGAAATGAACAATCTGAGTCAACAAACAGGAACTATACACATGCAAGCATAACCAAGAGATTACAAAAGATGAATGAACGAATCTCAGGCATTGAAGATACCTTAAAAGAATTATATTCATTGGTCAAAGAAAATGTTAAATCAAACAAATCCTTAATACAAAACATCCAGGAAATCTGGGATACCATAAAAAGACCAAATGTTAAAATAATAAGGATAGAAGAAGTACTCCAGCTCAAAGGCACAGCAATTATATTCAACAAAATCATAGAAGAAAACTTTCCCAACCTAAAAAAGGTGTGTCTATAAAGGTAGAAGAAGCTTACAGAACACCAAATAGAAAGGAAAAAAAATTCCCCTCATCATATAATAATCAAAGCACCAAACATATAGAATGAAGAAAGAATATTAAGAGCTGCAAAGGAAAAAGGCCAGGTAACATTTCCATCAGAGGCAGATCCATCAGAATTATATTTGACTTCTCAATGGGAACTCTAAAAGCCAGATGTCCTGAACAGATATGCTACAAACACTAAGAGATCATGGATGCAATCCTACGCTACTATACCCAGTGTACCTTTCAATCATCACAGATGGAGAAAAAAAGGTATTCCATGACAAAACCAAATTTAAACAATACCTAAACAAAAATCCAGCCTTAAAGAAAGTAATAGAAGGAAAATTCAAACCCAAAAATGTTAGCTGCATCCATGAAAACACAGGCAACAAGTAACCTCAAACATCAAAATAGCAAACCCTCAAGAAGGGAAATATACTAACACCACCACCAAGAAAATGACAAGAATAAAAATTAACTGGTCATTAATATCTCTTAAGATCAATGAACTCAAATCACCTACAAAAAGACAGGTTAACACAGTGGATACAAGCCAGTATCCATTCTTCTGCTGCATAGAAGAAACACATCTCAACCTCAAAGAGAAACATTACCTCAGAGGAAAGCATTGGGAAAAGATTTTCCAATCAAATGGACCTAAGAAACAATCAGGTATATTTATACTAAAATCCAACAAAATAGGTTTCAAATTAAAGTCAATCAAAAGAGATGGAGAAGGACACTTCATACTCATCACAGGAAAAATCCATCAAGATAAAGTCTCAATTATGAACATCTATGCCCCAAATACAACAGCAATCACATATATAAAAGAAACATCACTAAAGTTTAAATCTCAAACCAAATCATAAACACTGTCACCAATGGATAGGTCTGTCAGACAGATACTTAACAGAGAAATAAGAGTTGCCATGGCTAACAGATGTCTTGACTCAAATGGACTTACTAGACCTCTATAGAATATTTCACCCAAATACAAAAGAATCTACCTTCTCAGAACCTCATACAACCTCTCTAAAATTGATCACATACTCAGTAACAAAGCAAACCTCAATAGATACAAAAAACTTGGAATAACCCCATGTATCTTATCTGATCACTATGGCATAGAGTTAGAATTAGCAACAATAATTACAGAAAACCTACAAAATTATGGGAATTGAACAATGCTCAACTGAATCAACCCTGAGTCAAGGAAGAAATAAAGAAACAGAAGACTTCCTAGAAATCAATGAAAATGAATGTACAACATACCCAAACTTATGGAACATTTTGAAAGCCATGCTAAGATGAAAGTTCATAGCATTTAGTGTCTACATAAAGAATCTGGAGAAATCTCACTCTACTGACTTAACAGCACATATGAAATAACTAGAACAGAAAGAAGCAAATGCATATGAAAAGAATAGGTGACAGGAAATAACCGAATTGAGGACTGAAATTAATAAAATAGAAAAGCAATACAAAGAATCAAGGGGACAAAGGTTGGTTCTCTGAGAAAGTCAGCAAGATAGACAAATTCTTTTGCAAACTAACCAAAAGTCAGAGAAAGGATATGTAAATTAACAAAATCTGAAATGAAATGGGGAGCATAACAACAGACACAGAGGAAATTCAGGGAATCATCAGTTCATACTTCAAAAATATGTACAACACAAAATTAGAAAAGTTAAAGGAAATGGATAGTTTTCTGGATAAGTACCAAATACAAAAATGAAGTCAGGAACAGATAAACAATGTAAATAGACCTGTAACCCCTAAGGAAATAGAAGTAGTCATCAAATGTCTCTCAGCCTAGAAAAGCCCAGAGAAATATAGTTTCAGCACTATCATATTTCAGCACTATGATATTTCAGAATTTTGAAGAACTAATACCAATACACCTCAAATTATTCCACATAACAGAAGGGACATTGCCAGACTCTTTTTATGAGGCAACAGTTACCCTGGTACCCAAACCACACAAGGATGCAATTAAAAAAAAAGAGATTTACAGACCTATCTCTTCATGAAATTGATACAAAAATACTCAATAAAATACTGGAAAACAGAATGCAAGAACACATTGAAAATATTATCCACCATGATCACGTTGGTTTCATCCAAGAGACGCAGTGATGATTCAACGAACAAAAATTTATCAATGTAATCCACCATATAAATAAACTTAAAGAAAAGAAAACATGGTCATCTGGTACAGGAGAATTGTCTGTATTCTGTCAATCATGATTTAAATAAATGCTGATTTGCCATTAGCCAGGATGTATAGGTGGGACAACCAGACAGGAAGTAGAGGCAGAGCAAGGAGAATAGGAGAATTCTGAGAAGTAGGAAGCTCTCTCGGAACTCCTGCCCAGACCACCTAAGAAGCAGGTTGTGACCTGCCCTGCTGAAAAAGGTACCGAGCCATGTGGCTAACATAGTTAAGGATAATGGGTTAATATAAGCTACAAGAGCTAATAAGAAGCCTGAGCTAATGGGCCAATCAATTTATATCTTATGGAGACCTCTGTGTAATTTTCTTTGGGGCTAAATGGCTGCAGGAACCAAGCAGGACAGAAACCCCGACAAGCAGCAGGCCCTTCATGTTACAGAATGGTGTCCACGTGGATAACTGCATCCATAGAAAGCCTAAGAAAGCTTGGGAAAGAATAGAGTAAAGCATTTTTTCTTGGTAGCAGAAATTTCTCAGGTCTGCTTTGCTTGCTAAAGGCAAACAAGCACTCTCATCTAAGAGAGGCTTCCTGACTCAGCTTTAGCTGTAAAACTTTGCAGCTCTTTTAAGAGGTCCTGCAATGAACACTTAGATGGTGTTGATGAAACGCTGACAACATGCTTTTCAATAGCAGGAAAAAAGCTGCGCCTTTTTTAAAATGCCAGCTTTTTGGGCCATCCCTCCAGAGCAAACTTTGACTCTTTCAGGCAGGCAGTCTGACTACGGAGCATTTGAATGTAGTTTGTGAGCAGAATGCTGCAGCTTGCTTGCTGGCATGGACCTTGAAATGCCATAGAGTTGTGGCAATAAACATGGTTCTGGTAAGTACCTCAGCCATGAGGCTGGCTGGAATCTCAGGGAGCTAAGAAATTGGCTGGATCCAGTCGGCAGAGCCATGGCTTTAATCCTCTAGGTATTGCTTGGCAAATTGCAGACTCATGTGGTCAGAAAGGGAGAGATATACAATAAAGAGAGATTCAGAGATGAAGAAAACCTCTAAATGGTTTACACTGTGTTAAAAATATTTGCAAGAATATAATTAAAGTTGTTAAAATAAAAAAGAAAGAGAATAGTTGGTTGTTGTGGTACACACCTTTAATCCCAACACTTGGGAGGCAGAGGTAGATTGACCTCTGTGACTTCAAGGTGAGTATCACACACATTTAATCCCAAAGCTTGGGAGGCAGAGAGAGACAGATCTCTGTGAATTCAAGGTGTGGTAGTACACACCTTTAATCCCAGCACTGGGGAGGCAGAGACAAGTAGATTTCTGTGAGTTCAAGGATAGCCTGGTCTACAGAGGGAATTCTAGGACAAAGATACACAGAGAACCTGTCTGAAGAAGCCAAAAGTTAAAAGTAAAAATAAAAGAAATAGAGGTTAAAATAAAGCTGCATAAAGATGGAAAATACACAGAGAATCTTGATACTATATGCTATTATGCTCTCTTTGAATTGTTTGAATGCTGAAGAAGGAGAAAGAGCTGCAAAAAGATATTTGCTTTTAAATGCTGCTGAACTAATCCAAGATAGGTATTTTGAAAATACCTTGACTTAAAATTGAAGTCAAAAGGTATGTTACTTTGGAAAAGAGATTTTGCTTTTGTTTCCACAGGAAATGAGAGGCTGTGGATTCATTCTGAGTAAAGAAATATCAGGTTTGATCAAGGAAGACCACCTGAGAAATCTCTACATCCAGAACATATTCAAGACTGCTGTCTGAGATGATCAAGCCTCACAGGATACTCCAGTCAGGACTTGATCATAACTCTAAATTTTCTTTAAGTCCCCATAAGATTATCAGCTCCCCCAAACAGCGGGAAGTATCCTGGAATACTATGCCCACATTCCCAAAAAATGGACTATGGATATTTTTCTTTGTTTAAAAAAAAAAAGAGGGGAAGTGGTGTGCAAGAATTATCTGTATCGTGTCAATCATGATTTAAATAAACGCTGATTGGCCATTAGCCAGGATGTATAGGTGAAACAACCAGATAGGAAGTAGAGGTGAAACAAGGAGAATAGGAGAATTCTGGAAAGCAGGAAGCTCTCTCGGAACTCCTGCCCAGACCACCTAAGAAGCAGGTTGTGACCTGCCCTGCTGAAAAAGGTACTGAGCCATGTGGCTAACATAGATAAGGATAATGGGTTAATAATATAAGCTACAAGAGCTACTAAGAAGCCTGAGCTAATGGGCCAATCAGTTTACATCTTTTGGAGACCTCTGTGTAATTTTCTTTGGGGCTAAATGGCTGCGGGAACCAGGCAGGACAGAAACCCCATCAAGCAGCAGGTCCATCATGTTACTGTCATCTCACTAGATGCTGATAAAACATTTGACAAAATCCAACACCCCTTCCTGATAAAGATCTTGAAGAGATCAGGGATACAAGGAACATAGCTAAACATATGGTGCTGCCATAACTGGATGTCAACATGTAGAAGAAGGCAAACAGATCCATATATATCTGCATGCACAAAACTTAAGTCAAAGAGGTTCAAAGACCTCAACATGAACCCTGGCATACTGAATCTCATTGAAGAGAAGTTGGGAAGTAGCCTTGAATGCATGGGCACAAGGAACAACTTCCTAAATATAATACTAGTAACATAGACACTAAGAGAAACAATTAATAAATGGGACTTCCTAAAAATAGAAGCTTCGGTAAGGCAAAAGAGACAGTCACTAAAACAAAACAGCAGCCTATAGAATGAGAAAAGATCTTAACTTACTCCATCTTGGACCGAGGACTGATCTCCAAAATATATAAAGAACTCCAGAAACTAGGCTGTGGAGGCCCAAAAATGTGAGCCTATTTCCACCTTGACCAAAGGTCAGAAACTTGGAACTTATTTCTATTCTTTCAAGTTGATTGTTTTCACCTCAAACAAAGGTCCCACCTAAGTTTAGATTAGAGAGCTCTACTCTTTAAAGGGTATTGTCAACACATGTGACTAATATCCAGACCTTGTATTTCAGGAATAGAGAAAAAGATATGTTTCTATCTCAAAGAAAAGTCTAAGGGTTCAATTAAGTTCTTATTTACTTAGGAGATAATGATGAATTCTACCCAAGGAGTGATTTACCTACAGAATTTTTGGTCTAATGTGTGAGCATTACTTGTTTTGTTCTAGCAACAAATATTTACCTAAGAATGTAGCCACAATCTTAAATAAGTAAGTTCATTTCTTTTCATCATGTTAATGTTTTTTATCTTACTCCTACATTTGGGGTCAGGGGTATTTTAAGCAATTGGGACAAAAATGTGGGGAATTTCTGTATGTACTGTAACTCCCTTCTCTTACTATCCTATGTTTTCTGTTTTATTATTTTGTTCATGTTTTCGTTCTCTTTACTTGTTTTCTTATCTCCATTCCACTTCCCTGGTAAGTGGTATTTTTGTGAAAGTTGATTTCCAACACTAGACATCAAATTACAAGTAATTCAACCAAAAAATAGGGTACAGATCTAAACAGAGAATTTTCAACAGAACTATTACAAGTGGCCAAAACACACTTAATAAATTACTTAACATCATTAGCTATCAGGGAAATTAAATAAAAGCAAATTTGGCATGCAATCTTGCACCAATCAGAATAACTAAGATCAAAATCATTAATGATAACTTACACTGGAGAGGATGCAGTGTAAGGAAAACACTCTTCCATTGCTGCTGGGAGTATGAACTTGTACAGCCATTTTGAAAATCAGAGTGGTGTTTTTTTTAAAAAATGAAAATCAATATACCTCAAGACCTAGCAATATCACTCCTGGGCATATACACAAAGGATTCAGACCCATACTACAAGAACATTTGCTCAACTGTGTTCATATCAGCATTATTTGTAATGGCTAGAACCTGGAAATAGCCTACATGCCCTTCATATGGAAAATAGATAAAGAAAATATTTTAAATTTATAAAGTTGAGCACAGTAGTAAAGAAACAATGACATTTTAAAATTTGCACGCAAATGGATAGAATTAAATAACTATTTTGAGGGAGGTAACCCAGAACCAGATAGATAAACATGGTATGTTCTCATTCATAAGTGGATATTAGACATAAAGGAAAGGATAACCAGCCTTTAGTTCATGATCCCAAAGAAGATAAGTAACAAGGAGTATTCTAAAGAGATGTATGTGGATACCCCAAAATTGGGAAACAGACCTGAGAAAATTTTGATGGGGGAGGAGGTAGGGTTGAAGGGGAAAGGAAGGAGATCATGAGGGATGTGATGCTCAAGAAGGGGGAAAGACATTGAAGAAGAGAAAGAAAAGAAATATCTTGAATGAGGGAGTAATTTGAGGGTTAGTGAAAAACATGACATGAGGGATTTCCCAGGAATCCACAAGGATGACACCAGTTAAGACTCTAAGCAACAGAGGAAAGGACACCTAAACTGAGCTTTCCCTCTAATCAGAATCATGACTACCTTAATTGTCATTATAGAAACTTCAACCAGCAACTGATAGAAGCAGATACAGAGATCTACAGCAAAACATTAATCCAAGCTATTGGAGACCAGCCCAAAAGAAATGATAGTATGAACAAAGGCATCAAGACCAAGATAGTGATATCCACAGAAAGAGCTGACCTGAGTTAGTGAGAGCTCACTGACTCTGGATTGATAGTGAGGGAACCTGTATAAGACCAAACCAGGACAACTGAATGTGAGGGACAGTTTTGTGGCTTGGGCAGTCTGTGTGGCTACTGGCAGTGGGACCCAGAATTTATCCCTAGTGATTGAACTGGTATCTAAGAGCACATTCTCTTCTGAGAGATACCTTGCTCACCCTAGATATAGTAGTAGAGTGATGTGTCAGACTTTCTTGACTCTCCACGGGAAGCCTTATTTTTCTGAGAAGTGGATGGGGGCAGTGAAGGGAGAAGGGTGAAATGGGAGGATGGGAGGGAGTGGGAACAGGGAAAGCTAAGTAAAATGAGAAAAGATTGTATTAAAAATATTCTTAATAAAAAATAAAAAGAGGCCATTAAGTTGAGAGGCGAAGAATATAGAGAAATATTTGGAGGGGAAGAGAGAAAGGTTGAAATGATGTAAACTCAGTACTCATATATAAAATTCTCAGAAAACAATAATGAATATTAAAATGCTTTAATGTAAAGACCAAAGAAATGTTATTCATCAATCTAATTACAGTGAAGGCTAGTTCAGGCACCTTCCCCACTATTGCTAAGGGTCTTAGCCAGGGTCATCTTTGTGAATTCCAGGGAATTTTCCTGGTGCAAGGTTTCATGTTAACCCCATAATGACTCCACCAATCAAGTTATATTTTCTTTGCTCTCTCTCTTCATAATGAGATGGGATTGTAGACAAGGAATTCCTGGAAATAATGCCTCCTCTGGGAATGCCAAAAATAAAAGGTATCAATCTTCTGGATTATGTATGAGGTGTGGCAAAGGCCAACATTGGACCAATGAGTGCAGATCAACAAAGACAGACAAGGCAACCTGATAATATTGCAAAAATCCTTGGGAGGCCTCCCTCAGGTCCTCGAGTCAAACTTGGTTCAGTCATTCCTAGTCACTGTGGAGGACATGTCTCACCAGAAAAATTTAAAAATCCATTGCCTGCAATAAAAAATCACACTATTCTGGCTTATGGAGTAAACATGGAGGATGAATCAAAAATTCCAATAGGAAATAGGTAACATATATTTTGTCAGACTTCTATATATGATCAAAGACCAAAGCTAAGAGTGCATATAAATAACATTATAATGGAGGGATTACTAGACATAGGTTTGGACACGAGTACCATTACTCCGGAATCTTGGCATCCAAATTGGCCTCTTCAGAAGGCAGATGTTCAATTCCTGGAAATTCGAATGCTACCTCAAGTGAAACAAAGCACAAGATGGGTTGAATAGGGCCATAATGCAGAGAGGAAGGCTGAGGCCATATGTGGCAAATATCTCCATGAATTTATGGGGTTGTCACCTGCTGCACCAATGATACCCAGATTGACATTGCTGCAGTCCCAGAAACTCATGTTTCTTGGAAGGATATTATAAAGTACTATACACAAAGGTCAAAGCAATTCAGGCTGTACAAGGACACAAACCAACTAGCAAACCTTTAGAGGTACCAATGACCCTACCTTTAAAAAGTTTAACTCAGAAACCAATATGGGTTAAACAAAGGCCTTTAACAGAAGAGAAACTGCAGGCTTTAGAACAGCTGGTACAGGAACACCATATTGAAGAATCAAGCAGTCCTTGGAATTTTCCTGTATTTGTTGTTAAAAAGAAATCTGGAAATGGAGAATGGTGACAGATCTCAGAACTATAAACAAGGTAATTCAACCTATGGGTCCTCTATAATCTCAAATTGCTCTGCTTTCTCTATTACCAAAAGGATGACCTCATATAGTTATTGGTTTAAATTAACTTTCTTCACTATACCTTTATTAGAAAAGGACAGAGAAAAATTTGCCTTCACAGTCCTACATATAAAAATTCTCAGCCTACTAAGAGATACCAGTGGACCATCCTACCACAGGGAATGCTCAATAGTTTCACCCTGTGAAAATACTTTGTAAGTCAATCATTGGAAATAATACATAAACAATTTCCTATACCAATAATTTACTATTACATGGATGACATTTTGCTATCTGATTCAAATGTAAATACTTTAGAAAGAATGTTTGAAGAAGTAAAGACAGTTTTGCCAAATGAGAATTAATAATTGATCCTGAAAACATTCAGAGAGGAGATTCTGTCAATTACCTAGGTTATAAAATACGTTTGCAGAAAATTAGAACACAAAAGGCACAAATTAGGAGAAAACAATTATGGAATCTTAATGGCTTTCAAAGATTGCTAGGAGACATTTTATATCTATGATTCACTGTTGAAATAAAACATGATATAATAATTCATTCTAGTACCTTCTGTAGGGCTGGGTTTGTGGGTAGGTAATTTAGTTTTGAGTTTGTCATAAAATATCTTGTCTTCTCCATTTGTGTTAACTGACAGTTTGCTGAATATAATAGTCTGGGTAGGCATCAATGGTCTCTTAGAGTCTGCAAGAAATCTGTCCAAGCCCTTCTGGATTTTAGAGTCTCCACTGAGAATTTGCATATGATTCCTATAGGTCTGTCTTTATATGCTGCTTGTCATTTTTTTTTGCCTTGGTGTCTTTAATATTCTTTCTTTTACTGTGTGTTTAGTGTCTTTTAATATTATTTAGTGAGTAGATTTTCCTTTCGAATCCAATCTATTTTGAGTGATACAAATTTCTTGTATTTTACTAGGCATGTTTTGGGGTTGGGAAAATTTTTCTCTACTCTGACTTTGTTGAATATATTCTCTAAATTTGAGGGGGGTTTCTTCTCCTTCTTTTATTTCCAGGATTGAATGTGTATGTGTTTTCTTTATCAATTCTATTTCCATTTTTAGGTCTTGAACAATTTCCTTCATCTGTTTGCTTTTCCTTGACTTTCTTTTAGGGATCTATTGATTTCTTCCTATTTTTTTTTTGCTTGTCTTTTCCTTAATTTTGTTAAGGAATGTTTTTATATCCTCTTTAAGTACTACTATCATCTTTATAAATTCATTTTAAGGTAATTTTCTTGTACTTAAGTTGTGCTGCATTATTCAGGTCTAGTTGTAAAACAACTAGACTCTGGTGATGGTTATTGATTTTATATAGACAGAGATTGTGATTTCTTTTCCTGGCCACACACATCCAAATAATAACACAAAAGGTATATTACTTACCAAATTGTTTGGTCAATGACTCAGGCATATTCCTAGCTAGCTCTTATAACTTAATCCGTTTCTGCTATTTTTTTATTTAACCATGCTGATGGTGGTTTGTTGCCTCACATATTGCTTCTCGTGTGGCCACATAACATTTATCCTACTCTACCTTCTTTCCTCCCCATCTCTGCTTGGATTTCCTGTCTTACTATATACTATTCCACCACAGTCCAAAGCAGATTCTTTATTAACCAATGGTAATAAAACATTTTAACAGCATATAGAGGGGAATTCCACATCAATTATGATCTTACAGTGGTGTTTAGACATCTTGATTTGGGATGATTCTAGGTATAGGTGTTGATTCCTGCATTTATCTTTGTCAGATTGATATTTTTGTTGTTGTTGTCGTTTCTCTCTGGTCTTCTCATCTAAATGGCAAAGGGTTCCGGTGATTAGCATGTCTCCTCATCAAGAAGAATGTCCTCTCTGATGTTTTTGGCACTAAGGGTTCCTGTTTCCTGCCTGGTCTCTGGTAAAGCTGAAGTTTTCTTCTAATGTTGTAGATCAGTATGTGAAGCACAGGGGAGTGTTACAAACTGGGTCCCTCAATCTTGTCTGGCCTCTGGGGTCCCTAAGACCAGCCTGGTCTCCAGTACAGCAGAAGTCTGCTTCTGAGATCATAGACCAACTTATGGAGCAAGGGAGGACAGAGTGGATAGGATCAGGAGAATGGGGCTGGGTGGTGGGGGAGTATAGTGTAAAGACCAGGTGAAGTCTGGAATTGTTGGGTAGACTTAAAGGGGCTTTACGGGTGGTGGACTGTGTCTTACTTGGGGTTCCTAGCACCAGGTTCTTAGAACTGGCCTGGATTCCTAAATGGCTGCTGCGGCTGTGTACCCTAGTATGGAACCCAGGCAAGGAAGTGTAGTCTGGGGTTATTGTGAAGGGTTTTCAGGGGTTTTTGCAGGTGGTGGGCTGTGTCAATGCTGGGGTCCCTATGACCACTCTGGCCTCTCGTAAAACGTGCAGGGCTGTAGGCCCTATTGTGGATCCCAGGGGAGGGACAGTTTGGCATTTCTTTTGACCAGTCATGCTTTATTCTATTCCAGCATCCTAAGTCCTTGGGCTCTGGGTCCTGTCACTTCAGGCAGTATCAGCGGTGGCTTAAATCTCATGACATGGATCTTGTATTATACCAGTCATTAGCTAGACTTTCCCACAATTTCTGTGCCAACTTTACCTCATTACATCTTGTAGGCAGGACAAATTATAGGCCAAAGGTTGTGGTTGGGTTGGAGTCTTATGGGATTGCTGTTCAGGCTGTGTATCCTCTATTGCTAGGAGACTTAGTTAAGATCATCCTAGTATATTCTTGGGAGTTTTCATTGCACTGGGGTTTCTACCTCGCCCTGAAATGTTCCTTTTAAAGGAGAATTTTTAAATGAATTCAACATATACCCAAAATCCTAAAAGTAGATTTACATGCATATATATATTTATAAATTAAGTAATACAAATTTAACTGTTTATGTTGAAGAAAATATTAAAGAGCATATTGTTAAGGGGTTTTCTCTCTTGTCACTAAAGAATCAAAATGTGTCATATAGAAATGACATAGCAACTTCAAATTATTTTAAACAACACATCAAATATTTTAGGTATCCCATAAAATGACTGTCAATAGAAATATAAAAGACTTGTTCATAGATTTTCTGTTGCCTTATTATCTGAATATGTGACTCTTCACATTGATGCCAAATTGCTATCCTGTCAACATGTAAAAGGATGACTCAATTTATCACCTGAGTGACAAAGTTTCATAGCCACAAAACATGGTCTGTCAGTCCTTTCAGTTGATTATGTTTCCTTACACCTGATGGTCTGCCTTGACAGCTTTTGTGTTTGCCTGAAATCAAATTGTCTCTGCCTCCAGCAGAAGAAGGCGGCTGTGTGCAAACTAGATGAAAGGGAAAAGAAAATTATCTTCATGTTCAGAGAAATCATAAAAATGTTATTTCAAAGGAAAAGTACAGATATTGATTTTGCTTCGTCTCATGATAGACACAGATGATACAAAAAGAACCCATATGGATCCAAGGTTTGCCAGGAATAAAGAATCAGCATAAGCAGATGGCAGTGCCATTGCCATATGGCTATTCAGGAATGTACTCATGCTATGGCCGTGGGCCAGAGGATAAAGCTAGAAACATTTTTCTGCTACTATTTTAAACAGAATTAACAAAGAGTGGATGCATGATTGTTAATATGGACAGGCAGTGGAAAATGATGAAAGCAACACTTTCTTATGTGTTGCTCTGTAAGCAGGAACTTCTACTTATAAAACAATTGAAAAGTCATCATATTGATAAACTTTTCTACATTATTGGATATAGAATTATAGAACTAATAAAATTCATTTTATTTCAAGATATATTGAAACCACTGTCTACTGAGGATGTGAAATACACACATACATTTATGCATACATGCTATAGCTACACACACACACACACGTATATATAAATAAATAGGAGGCTGAATTCCTTTTTCCTCCAAATCATCACTTCCTCTTTCTACCCAGTCATATTACTTCATGTCTTTCTGTACAGGCCTCCAGACCTCTATGGTTAGCTAATGGCCAGCTCCACCCTCTGATCTTTAGGCACGCTTTAACTGTTCATATAACATATCACCATATTTCCCTTTTTTTTCTAAAAGTTAAAAAAAGATTATAACTAATATAAGAAAAACTATATAAAATAAATACAATAACTATATATATATACAATTTATACAGATAATAAATGCATCAACAATGCCTAGTACATTAATAATTGACAAATACAAAGAAAATATTCCATGCCTATCCTATCTTTGTGAGTCCAAAAGTTGTATCTAATTCATTTTCTATTCCAACTTGCAGTGCCAAAACTATCTCTCAACCTTATTTACTTTATATTTCTTTAGTGAATTTCCTTTCTGACTCTTGTAGCAAGGAAAACTATAATTATAACTATAAAGTTTTCAACTCCATCAGAGACCTGAGAAAGAAATGATATTACCTGGGTAAGCAGGAAGTAAAAGGAAGTAACTTCCAAAAAATGTGAGAAATGACAGAAACAGCTATCTTCCTGGACAGTTGCCCAAGGCTCCTCTGCAACATTGGGGCATCCATCTTTGGTCTATAGGCCTATAATATTTGATAGACTTTTCTATGAAGCAGGATATTCTGAAGACCTGTCCCACCTTGTCTTGTCAATGTTTTGCATCCTTTCCTTTGTGTCCAGTGTGTCCAATTTGTATAACATACTGGCAGCAGTTGAGCCAAGAGTACTTTCATACCCATTGACTAGCCCTTGCCACAAAGAAACTAAACTCCATATGGAGTTTCTTCAATGCCCATCATCTTTTGTGAGGTAGATTGGTGTTGCTAGAAGCAGACATGTCTCATTGTCATAAAAAATGAAAAGAACCTATGTTATTAAATCATCTTAAATGCCATATCTATAGATTTCTGAAGTGTTGAAGACTACCCATTGTCTAAAATTTATCTGTTTGATCTTGAAAGCATAATTAATATGACTTCAAGTTTGATTGCAATAGGTGACTAATTGCTAACTTGCATTTCCTTATTATCCTAAATGATGGGTAATAACTTTTAAGGACTAGAAATTTTCATTAAATATTAAATGACTTTCATAGGCACTATATATTGAACAAGATTAGAACTGTATGTACAACATATTCTGACAAAAATAATCTAAACTTTGTGTCAATACAAAATATCCAAGTCAATGTAAAATATTTAAAATTAGTATATGCTTTTTTGTTTTAAAAGTAGACTCAATAATTTACCTTTAAATTCTGTTTCTGTATCTCACCTTATTTCTTTTCAGAGTGGATTCAAAAATCTACCCTCACATCCTATCATATCTATATTTATTTCCCATCTTTATTCTAAAGAAGAACTTTGAATATAATCTCCTTTATTGAATTTTCTTCCTGACTGTAACCTAACAATTTGTAACCAACTTCCCTAAGAAAAGACCTATCAGTATTCATGCTACATATTGGCACCCAACTTAAAGGTATAAATTCATTTTTTAAAAAAGCTGCTTACAGGTTCAGAGGCTGAAGATGCATATGTGGCTCCTGCCAGATTCGTCACTCCACCCAGCTAGCTCAGTTGGCAGTGTATGAGACTCTTAATCTCAGGGCCATGGTTTGAGCTTCATATTGGGTGCCAATATGTACTCTGAATTCTAATGGGTCTTAATAAAAGCCTGGTGTCAGTTATTGGGGAAAATCCTGAGAGATCAGAGAGACTTAGGAGCAAAACCACAGCCACTTTACCTGCTCAACTTCCCAGCAGAAAAGAGACTGAGTTTCCTGTTTCCTCACAGCTTATTTTATCACTTTCTCTCTCTGCCTAGCCATATAACTTCCTTTCTGTACAGACCTTCAGACCTCTATGATCAGCTAATGGATAAATCCACTCTCAGATCTTCAGGCAAGCTTTATTTGTACAAATAAGGTATCATCACACTTTACAATCTTAACTCCAGTTTTACAATGCTTAAATAAATAAATAATGAACTAATTATATCAGTAGAGATTCTTTGCAATTCTTGTTGGCTGATGCAAAACATTTTTAAACAAAGATAAGGAAAGCATATTCTTTAGACTTAACTGATGGTATTCAGCAAGAGAAGAAAGGAACTTCCTTATGAAATGGATGACATTAAATAGGCAAGACTTAGGTGAGAGTAGAGAGAACACACACGCAGAGACAGAGAAATAGACATGAGGCAGTGCCAGAGCGAAAGGTATGTATCCTAACTATACATAAAATCTAATTTCATGCTGTTTGAAATTGTATTGTTCAATGTAATTTATAAACAGGTCCAAATATTTGGTAATATTTAAAAGTAGATACAGTTTTATGTTTAAGTTTAAAAAATATATAGGGGACCTTGGGAGAGGGGTGAGGTGGAGGGGAGAGACAGGGAGGGGAGCAGAAAAAAATGTAGAGTTCAATAAAAATCAATAAAAATTATAGGAGAGTTGGATTACTTCTTTATCTTAAAGTGTTTTGTTTTGTTTGTTTGTTTTGTAGAGAGATTTATGAGGCATCTCATGAGGGGTGTTGTTCAGTTGAGAGTCTTGGTGTCCATTAAGTGTTTTTAATGCTGTTATTTTAAATATCATGACTACAGTAACCTCTCTATATAAACAATCTTTATGATTTCCTCAGTTGTGTTGCAATCCCAGATTCTCAACCAATTGAGTTTGTATCTAAATTGCCTAATGAGAACTTTGTGCCTCTCTTGTGTCCCCTCTCACATCCCTTCTTTCCATCTTGCCTCATTTCTATCTGCATGACTTTGGAATCAACACCTTCTATATTTTTCTTACTTGCAAAACACGCTAATGAGAACTGTCCCATCTCTAATGCCTTTGTATGTGCATATCAAATATTCTACATCAGAAACCTTTCAATTTCAGCGGAGTTCAGCTAGAGTTGCTGCTCGTTTTTGGTCGTCTCCTTGATGACTCACAGGGTAGCTGTGGAACTGTGTTAACAAGGGTTATGATTTTCAGAGCAGACAAAACAAAACTCCTCTTTAGAACCCAAAAAGCAGATATAGACACATTGCCCTAGGGTGAGGGCATTGATGTAGATAGCTAGGAGGATGGGCCAGTAGGAGTTTGATCCCGGGTCAGATCAGCAGGAAGACAGGTATTTTGTAGATTGAGACACGAGTGTATGTGTGACGTGTGTTTTAAGTTTACTGAATACTCAGACTCATTAAAATAAAAATCTTATTTAGAAAGATAGCTTATAGCATTTGAGGGGTACCTTATTTGATTAAGTGGTTTTAAAACAGCACTGTATTCAATTTTGGATTTACTTGAATTTTCTCCATTTAAAATGATACTGCTAGTTATTATAGAGAAATGGCCACCTCTTTTTAAATTAGCATAATCAGAACTCCTTTATTTCTCAGACATAGTCCAACTAAGAGAATGTTAAATGAAGAAACATAAATGAGAAATATTCAGGGGGAATTTTGTTGTTTTTCTCAAAAGCTACTTTCAAGGGACATTCACCATAGGGCTTGCAAGTTTACTACTGGTGTCAAGAGTTACTCAGACAGAAGACATCAAAATAAACAGATTCTTATAAAAGAATTGTATTTTTGTTATTCTTTAAATCAAATCTAATCTGACTAAATTTTATTGTTTATGAGTGAAGGCATAGGAACCATTTTGACTTTATTCTTTATTGTTTTAATATTTTGAAATTTCATATATGTGTATAGTATGTTGTGAACATATTTCCTCTTCACAGCCTTCTCTAATTCTTTTTCTTCTACTGCTGACCACCTCTTAGAAGACTATATGTGAAAGCATCCCATGTCGAAGCCCATTCTGTATACTAGTTAGAATTTAGTCACATAGACATATTGAAAAAAAATGAATGGTTATATCCTGGTCTCCATCCCATTTTCTACACAGCTGCTTCCATTCAATCACATTTTCTTTCAGGCAATGACCAGTCTCAGGGAAGACAGCATCAAACCCAAACTGGTCACAAGTGACTTATATCTTACACAGATTTCTTTGATCTCATGACATCTGTAAATAAAAAAGAGAGTGGAAGTCTAACTATTTCAACAATTTTCTTAAAGAGGAAGATAAAGGTATTACTGGTACACAGAACATCTTGCTCAGAGGACAGGAATTTCAGCCTCAGTAATGGGACAGTGGAAATGCCCACAATGCATCATTGAAACAAACTAGAGATCATATAATTTTTGACAAATATCTTTGAACATTGACCTCCTCAGCCCAGGCAACTTCAGTGGCTACTACCAACATAGAAGTGGGTATTGATGAAGGTGCTTTCATTAAAGATTTTATATTTGTAACCCACTTCCTGTTGATAAAATTCAAGACAAGAATAATCAACACCCTTAATAATCACTTCAGGGATTACTGTTACCATGCCCTTCACAGTCATGATTCATTATATTCTCTGTGAGTTGTCAGGTATCTTGTTCATTGAGATCTGAAAGACAACTTTCTATACTTCAAGATTCATGTATCTGAAGCTTTAGGTGTCTTTTATGCACCCAGCACCTGTGAGGGCATGTGTAGCCATAGTTGCTATACTTTTTACCTATATGAAATTCTTCTCCCCCATTCTTTATTTTCCTCATCTTCCTTATCATTCTCTTTTCCTCTTCCTACTTCTCTTCCTTCTTCTCTTCCAGGTAGTATTCTGGTGTCTCTGAGTGATCACTAGTCAGTTATAATGTACTGGTGGCAGGCACTATATATACCAAGTTAGAGTAGAATATTTATTAGCCATATGCTTTCTCTTCCAGTTTCTGATTTTTTCTAAACTAAGCTTTCTCAAAAATGAATGTTTAAATTATTAGTTTACAAACATTTCCAACTATCGGTCTTAATTTTTAAGCATCCTTTATTATTCGCATCCTTGTTCTCATAGTTTTCTTGCATTGCTTTATAGAAATGACCTCAAAAGTGTTGGACTTAGTCTTAATTTAATTTCAAAATCCAGTCAAGATTTTTTTATATTCAAAACATGTGAGAATTTTACTCATTTTAGTGCCAGTATTAATCATTAGTTGCATCAGTTGTTTGCATTGTATCTAAGTCCTTTATTTCCTATGTAAAAGCAAGGCTCTGAAATCTTTTCATTTATGTAAAAGTTCATACATATAGCTCAAAGCCCCCAATATATATTACTAGCTTCTGTTTCCTTTTCTCTTCCACTAAAGCTAGAGGCTGAGTAGACATTTGGTCTGTGTTGTGAGTTATTGCAGATGACATTGTGAACATTTGTTTCCTCTCTGCATAATAGATATCCCCATTTCCTCAATCTCTTTCATTAGTATTCTTATAGCTCATAGACAACACCACCAAGACAGCTTAAGGGTTGTTTATTCAGTATCACACTTCTAATAATTCATATTTATTTAGCCGATACTATTTGCTGAACAAAGAAAGCTTATAACTTGTTCAGGTAAAGCTCAACAAAACTGCTCCACTCATTATAGAAAAAAAAGTCCAAATTTTTACAAGATAGATATTTCTCTCTTATCTTAGGATTTGAGGTCCAGCTAGAAATAGTAAAAGAAATGACTGAATTATATGGAAAATGCTCACTTGGGTGTACCCTGAAAAGTTAATATTTGTAACTTCTTTGACAAAAATGTGAAAAAAGATTTGCGTGGTCGAAAACTATAGTTGAATTTGTTAGGGTTTCTATTGAAGTGAGAAAATTTCATGACCAAAGCCAAATTTGGAGAGGAAATCATTTATATCATCTTAAACATCCATAGAAAAGTCAGTCTATCACTGTTCAGGATATGATCTTGAACAGGGCAGGAACATGGAGGAATGCAGGATAATAGCTTGGTCATCATATCTTTCTCTACCTGCTTTCCTATATCACCCAAGATGTCCAGTGAGGGTGGTACTATCATACAGTGATCTGGAGACTCCCACATCAAACATCAGTAAAGAATACAGCTCTCAGGTTTGCTCCTAGACCAATATGATAAGGGCATTTTCCTAGCTAATGTTTCCTATTCTAATATACTTTTGGTATTACCAAGTTGATAGTCTAGGATTATTTCCCCAAAAAGAAATCAGTTTTATGAAATCATTATCCAGCCTTTTTCAGTATTTGTTCCATTGGTTCACCAAAATATTCTGTTGTCTTATTTCTACTCACATTACTTTGCTAGTTAAAATACTCAGCAATTGCCATTTTAATGTAACTTAACTATTTTAATCTATAAGTTGAAGAATGCCTATAAAAATTAAATAAGGCCATAAAATGTTATTTGATGTTTGCTAGGAATTCTTCTTTTCTTTATTTTTCTATTTGTTGCTACAGTGATATAAAGGAGGAATACAGTAAAAATGAAGGCAAATTTGAGCTGGATCTTGAACTCAGTAGAAAAATCAGGACACAGAACATTTCAATTGAGAAGAAATAATATGCATATACAAAATAGAATGTATCATGATACTCTTAAAAATGCTGTCCAGTAGACAGGAACATGAGCACTTTAAGAAATATATGGAGTGATGATGGTAGACAGGAACTGGAATCAATTAATAAAGTGGCTTACATGAAGATAACTATTTAAGTATTAATTTAAAACAATATGTTATGCACAAAGAAATTTCATTCTACTAAGTACAAATGTACTTATGTAATTATATGAAATTTTTATGAATAAATTTATACATACTAATACATTTATTGGAAAGATTTATAGATAGTCTTGAAATGTAAACTATTTGATCTGACAGAAAGTACATTGATCAAGCTGGCCTTAACATATAGCTATCCTTCCTCTGCACCCCAGGGTTCAGGTGTGAAAGTGTATACTACCAAACTTATTTATATCTTCCAAAATATCCTTGCAAACAGTTGTCTCCTAGAATTAATAGAATACTTCAGTAGAAAAATTTACCCAGGCCGTAAGAAATATAGGAGAATTTAAAACATAGATTCTTTATAGGTACCCAACTTTGGAAGCTCATAGTTCTATGGGAGACTTTGTGGCATTTTACAATCATTTCAGACAGTTATGATGCTATTTACCTTTATAACTAGACCTATGTAGATCAAAAACTTAGGAAGTTCTTGACAGCATAGTTTTCACTTATTTCTATCAATATCCAGGACCAAAAAATTTCAATGCAAACATTTTTTGTTTGTTTGCTCTTAAGATAATTTCTCAGGATGTTGTCCTAGCTTGCCTGAAACACTGATTCTGTCTCCCAAGTGCTTGGATTAGAGGGATCCCCACAAAACTGGCAGATTTTGATTATACAGAAAGAGTATGTTTTTATCATCCTTTACATCTGTCTTGGAGAATAACATTTGGTAAAATATCATATTAAAATTGATGACAAATTAAAATCTCCACTTTAATATTTGCTATTAAAATTAAACAACCACAATTTATTTACTTTATTACTAATTTAGGAATGTTAGTTGATTATTATTATTAAAATAATTTTATGTTTTAGAAAGAGAAATAGAATTTCTTTCCAGAGTAAAGGAATTCTAGTGTCCAATGTTTTCTTTATAATCTGTAGATTATCTTTACAGGTTTATTGGTCTATTTTTCCAGTATCTAAGACTTTATATTAACCTTCCTACCTAAATTACTAAAGAAATGCATTTAGATTATTTTGCAACAGTGATCAAAAAACAATTATTGTTGTGTGAAGCACTGGAATTTAATTAATTTTCTGTTCAACTCTGTGGTATAAAGATTTTTGTTTGTTACTAGAATCTAACTTTTGTTTGGCCCTGATGAGATCTGCAAAAATATTAAGACAAGACTTTCAAATATAGTGTCAGTGATAGGCAGTGTTTACTTCCAAATATTCAGATGCCCTTCTAAGGCATGTGCCAATTGGACATTGGCAAAATTAGTCACTGTAGAATAGAGTGTTATCACATGGTAAGAGTAGACAATAACTATAGATACCCTTTTACCCATTTATATTTATGCAGGCTTTTATTGTCTCTAAAGTCTCTGAAAAATGCAACCTTTTCTTAGAGGTGCTTTGTTTTCTAGGTAATTGACAGATGCATTTGGTCCAATCCTCAGAGGAGTGGGTAATGTAACTACATTAAAATAGTTATTAATTAAAAATCCTCAGGGTAGTTCAGGATGTCCAGAATTCTCCTATAGCCTGAGATATGACAGGTCCCATTTCTCTAACCAATATTAAAAGTCCTGCAGTATCAACACTTGGCTGTGCAAGGCCTTGATTATAAGAGAACATGATCCAGTCCTGAAGACCTTGAGGCCTACTAATAGCTCAGTTGTATTCAATATTTCTGTAATTTTATATAGAGTACAAGTTTTTACTGATTCTGTTTACTATTTTATTTTTCCTTTGCTCTTAGTGTCAAAGGCGTATACATAAAGTTGTCAGATTCTCAGGGAACATAAAATAACCTATGGTGAAATTGAGCAATGGTGATAACAAGTTTACCAATTTACAAAAACAACCACGCATGATCTATGGTGTAAAGTAGCTTCCTCTAGACATAAGATTACCTTTGTCAGGAGGGAGCAGAACAGGCTTTTGAGGATACTTACCCCTGCAGTCAGGATAACAAAATAAGCAAAACAATAGTAATAATTAGGTCTCTGGCAATGGTAACTGGGCTGGTAATGCATATATGTAGAAATAGACAAGGGCCCAGAGATTGTGGGTTGATGGGGATGGGTGACATTTTATTCTCATCTCAGACCAAAACCACTACTTCTATTACTGTCCCTCATTGTAAATGGACATGGTTTTGGGAGCTGGTAATGTCAATAGGTAGGAAAAGGTTAACTGAATGTAGTATTTTAGTGATGTAACTTCCAAGGGAATGAGATACCAGTTGGGGTGGGACTTTGGAGGATAGCAACTGCTCCTGATTCATCCATGTCTTGTAAATAACTCTAATAATTCTTTGGTTGGCCATAAGGGAGTTGAATGCAATGCTTTCTTTAATATGTATTTATATGCTGTCTGCAATGGATGGCTATTTGTTCACATCTTCAGCAAATAATTATACAACTTAGTCAGATAGGATAGTTATGATCAAGAGAATGGAGATGATTATTGGTAAGAAATTCCATGGCTTCTGTGCATCTTTTTAGTAGCAAATTTTCCTGGCAGTGCAAGGTGTTCTACAGATTATATTTTAGCACCTTTGAAATATGTTAAGCTCATATTTCCCCAGGACAGAGTTCA